>SSNR01000001.1:4947104-4969604 GCA_006937965.1 Callopanchax toddi
TCTGTCAGAAGGAGGAGGATGTTACCTGTCTGTTAGGAGGAGGAGGATGTTACCTGTCTGTTTGGAGGAGGAGGATGTTACCTGTCCTTTAGGAGGAGGAGGATGTTACCTGTCTGTCAGAAGGAGGAGGATGTTACCTGTCTGTTAGGAGGAGGAGGATGTTACCTGTCTGTTAGAAGGAGGAGGATGTTACCTGTCTGTTAGAAGGAGGAGGATGTTACCTGTCTGTTTGGAGGAGGAGGATGTTACCTGTCCTTTAGGAGGAGGAGGATGTTACCTGTCTGTCAGAAGGAGGAGGATGTTACCTGTCTGGTAGAAGGAGGAGGATGTTACCTGAATGTCAGAAGGAGGAGGATGTTACCTGTCTTTTAGAAGGAGGAGGATGTTACCTGTCTGTTAGAAGGAGGAGGATGTTACCTGTCTGTTTGGAGGAGGAGGATGTTACCTGTCTGTCAGAAGGAGGAGGATGTTACCTGTCTGTCAGAAGGAGGAGGATGTTACCTGTCTGTCAGAAGGAGGAGGATGTTACCTGTCTGTTAGAAGGAGGAGGATGTTACCTGTCTGTTAGAAGGAGGAGGATGTTACCTGTCCTTTAGGAGGAGGAGGATGTTACCTGTCTGTTAGAAGGAGGAGGATGTTACCTGTCTGTTAGAAGGAGGAGGATGTTACCTGTCTGTTAGAAGGAGGAGGATGTTACCTGTCTGTCAGAAGGAGGAGGATGTTACCTGTCTGTCAGAAGGAGGAGGATGTTACCTGTCCTTTAGGAGGAGGAGGATGTTACCTGTCCTTTAGGAGGAGGAGGATGTTACCTGTCTATTCCTTTAACCTGAGTTTGGTGTCTCTTTTCTATCCCAGAGCATCATTATCCATGAGGGTTTGAGCTTCATTTGCTCTGATTTTCACCCTCTTTTCTTCGATCTCGTAGCATATTTAACAATAATTATTTGATGTGATGATGCATCATCCTCGTTGCAGGTCAGTCCCTTCCCTTCCTGCTGTGGTTTTATGCTGACCCTGTCAGGCTCCCGCTGAATCGATTGGAGGTTAATTAGGTCTCAGATGCACTCAGCCTGGATAAAACCAGACTGGTAAACAAACACTTTAAAGTTGATGGATGTAGCA
This sequence comes from Callopanchax toddi, assembly GCA_006937965.1. Taxonomy (NCBI): domain Eukaryota; kingdom Metazoa; phylum Chordata; class Actinopteri; order Cyprinodontiformes; family Nothobranchiidae; genus Callopanchax; species Callopanchax toddi. The sequence goes on from SSNR01000001.1 coordinate 4,948,227, forward strand.
GAGAGAATATAACCATAAAACATCTAACAGATGACGTCAGATTGTGTTACAGTAAATAAAGGAGCGCTCCTGTTTCATACCTGTTTTCTCTTTGTGGTCTGAAGCCTAGCACCGCCTGCCTGTCCACTCCGATGATGGATGTGGTGTCATAAATAAGTTAAGGATGCAACAGGAGGAGTACCTAAGAATCCTCCTGCCGTAGAGTAAATCTTCAACAACGTCCAGATCCCACATGTGTCCATTTCTGTCCATAAAGGTCCTGCTTTTGCTTTGCGTCTGACTATGTGTGTGCTCCAGGTTCTACTGGGACCTGACCATGCTGCTGCTGATGGTGGGAAACCTCATCATCATCCCCGTGGGCATCACCTTCTTCAAGGACGAGCACACGCCTCCCTGGATCGTCTTCAACGTCGTGTCAGACACATTCTTCCTCCTGGATCTGGTCCTCAACTTCCGCACCGGAATCGTCAAGGAGGACAACACGGAGATCATCCTGGACCCCCACACGATCAAGGTCAAGTACCTGAAGGGCTGGTTTGTGGTGGATTTTGTCTCCTCCATACCCGTGGACTACATCTTTCTCATCGTAGAGACTCGAATTGACTCCGACTTTTATAAAACAGCTCGAGCCCTGAGGATCGTCCGCTTCACAAAGATCCTCAGTCTGCTGAGGCTGCTGCGCCTCTCCAGGCTCATTCGTTACATCCACCAGTGGGAAGAGGTACATGGAGACTACTGCTTACAAAATGTTTACATATCCTGAAAATCTGTTTAAATATTCTGAAAAAACTCAACATTTTTGCTAGAATGATTTCAGATTTTATAGACCTGACCAGATTTTTACTGAATATGGTTTTTTTTTGTCTTAAATCTGAGGTTTTCCACTCAGGTATTGATACTTTTTGCTTTTTCTAATCAAAAAACTATTTTTTATTGATGCTTTATGAATAGCTTTACTTCTATGCCACAACACAGCAAGTTTAGTCAATAAAATAAGTTATAATGCAACATCTTATTTGTATAAATCCACCCGTTTTCATTTCAGATACTCCCTACTGAAACACTGTTGAAGTTTAAGTGTTGTTTATGTGCGTTTTCCCTGCTGTCAACCTCTGCCGTAGGTTTTCCACATGACGTATGATCTTGCCAGTGCCATGGTGCGGATCATGAACCTGATTGGAATGATGCTGCTGCTGTGTCACTGGGATGGCTGCCTGCAGTTCTTGGTGCCCATGCTGCAAGACTTCCCTCCCGACTGCTGGGTCACCAGAAACAAGATGGTGGTAAGTTGATGAGGAGCATTATGTTCCTGTCAGAGTTACACAACGATTACCAGTTTAACTGTGCATACTGTTTAACAGCAACCACACAGTCATCAGATTACATTTTAAGACTCTTTGTGTAGAAATGTTCATTTGAAACTCTGTTCATAATATGAAGCAGATCTGGGTTTTATTGATGCGACTACATCTTTATAACAGACAACAAATAACTTAAAAAGACAGGATAGGAGACTTAAAGTGAGAATTTAAATGCATTGAAGGGGGTTTGTGGAAAAGTTATGAATATCTTATTTGTTTTAAATAGCTCTTAGAACAACCTCAGTCTGGAGAAATAGAGGTTAGTTATGACTGGACTATGAGCTAACGCTAATCACAGTGGGGCCAGTTCAAAAGTGGGTTACTGACATTTTAGAAATCTAAAACATATCGCAGTGGTTTATGCTAATAGTATTACATAAACATTCACACTGCTGTAATGGCTGTTTAAGAACTCTAGCAGATATTAGTGAAAGATCTGTCCCACAGCTCAGAATTTCACATTTCTGGCAGAATAGTTCTATAATGTAACATTGATGACACTGTCAATGTTTAAAATGTTGAAAAAGGTTTCACATAAACTGCTATGTCATTATTTTAGATTAGAATGGTTTGAAAATGATGGAACTGGCCCCACTGATTAGCCATTAGCTTGTCTGTCATAGAGATAGAGGTTATTTCTCTAAACTGAGGTTGTTTAAGGAGCTATCAACTACAGGGGAGATATTGTTTCTTCATAAGCTTTCCACAGAAATAAACTTCAAAAAGATCCTAATTATTCCTTTGAAAAGAGTTCAAAAGAGGAAAGTTCTGACTGGTTTGACAAGCTAATTGCTTGCGAGGCTAAGACCAAAGTAGATTGTTGTCTTAAAGCAGCTCCCATCTCAAATACTTTATATCAGTTTATATGAACATTCTTTTATAAACCTTTAAATGGCCACCAATTTCACCTCATGCAGTTTTCAACCTTTAAATATTTGGTTATTTACAGGTGCCAGTAGCTACAGCAGCAGCTAGCTGTAGCACTAAACAGTCTGAGTCACTTTTAAATAGAATTTCATTCTATTTCTGCCAGAATTACAATCAAATGTCAAATTTACAGCAATGCAAAGGTTAATAAAATATAATTTGCATAAATTACTTTGATATTTTTAAGGCTGAAGTTGTTTAATTTGATAGCAGTCCACCGTGATCGTAGCCTCGCTAAGCCTAGCTGTTAGCTCATTGGTCCAGAGCTAATCTCATTTTTCCCTAACCCTAACAGAATAAACCATAGATATCATATATAAAAGCTAGATGAATCATCCAGGGTTCAACAACGTAGCTACACGGCAGCCATCTTGGGGCAGCGAGCAGACGTTCTGCTCTCTATGGCAGCAGATGGAAGGTGAGCATCAACTTAACTAAAAACACTCAGAACTTGATGAAAAATGAACGGATTTACAAACGGGTTACTTTCTTACAAACCTTATTATGTATAGACTTGAGATATGATACTTTTAGAATTTATGAATTTCCCGACCATTATCGTTATATTTTGATATATATTCACAGCCACGTCTCTGACGTTTATAAAAATGCAAACCGTTTGAAAATGGGTTAAAAATTGAGCAAGTTAGAGGTATTTATTAGTACATGCTCTATTGACACCAGTGTTATGAAAGGGGGCAGCTCGCTGCCCCAAGATGGCCACCGGTGTAGCTACGTCAGGGTCCATTGACAAACAGCACGGGTAAGGTATCTATTGATTTGATATCTATGGAATAAACATCAGTTGTTCATAACAAGTCCTTGGCATCTACACTGCAAAAACTGATTTCTAAGAAAGTAAAATAGCCTTGTTTTTAGACATTTTGTCTTATTTTTGTCTAAAAAGAAAATATATTCTTACAACCCTACTTGAAATAGGCCAAATCTTCTTAAATACGGTCACATTTTCTAGATTTGAGCAAAAAAAAATCTGCCAATGGGGTAAGCAACATTTGCATGGCTAGAATCCTTAAAACTAGCAAATTGTTCTAAATGCAGAAATTTTTGCTATTTTTAAGGAATCTAGCAAAGCAAATTTTGCTTACCCCATTGGCAGATTTTTTTGCTCAAATCTAGAAAATTTAACCATATTTAAGAAGATTTTGTCTATTTCAAGTAGGGTTGTAAGAATATAGTTTCTTTTTAGACAAAAATAAGACAAAATGTCTAAAAACAAGGCTACACTGTAAATTTTTTTTTTTATTTTTACAGTAAAAACCTGGCAACTGTGATTGACAGAAAAATTCAGCAAAAAATCCTGTGAACATTTTTACTGAACAAACCGTGTTTACCACAGTAATACAGACGCCTTGGAGCTACAGATGAAAAGGCTCTGTCTCCTTTGGCTTTTCATCTGTATTATTACATCTACTTATGATTTGTTCAGTAAAATTTTTTTACATGTGCACAGTATGTTTTACTGAATTATTCTGGCAACCACAGCTGCCAGTTTTTTACTGTAAAAATTACTTCTTTTTTTTTTTACAGTGTATTTTACTTTCTTAGAAATCAGTTTTTGCAGTGTGTGACTTCATTATAAATGTGTTTATTTCCTGCTGATTTATAATTGTATTAAATACTGATTCAACTAATGTCTCCGTGTCAGAAGTATAAATAAACCCTGGCAGTGGTTGGTGACATTCATAGAGCCTCTGAGGAGAGAGAACAAAGAACTCCCACACCGTGACGCAGCTCTAAAGATACTGATAAACTTTCTCCCTCCTCCTCCACATCTCTTCAGAATGACACCTGGGGTCAGCAGTACTCCTATGCCCTGTTCAAAGCCATGAGTCACATGCTGTGCATCGGCTACGGCCTGTACCCCCCCATCGGCATGGCTGACGTCTGGCTCACCATCCTCAGCATGATCGTGGGCGCCACCTGCTTCGCCATGTTTGTGGGGCACGCCACTGCCCTCATCCAGTCTCTGGACTCCTCCAGGAGGCAGTACCAAGAAAAGGTGGGAGCTCACTGATTCTGTTTATCAGCTTCAAGAGAGATTTAACCAGCAGGTCAACCATAGAGCACATTCTAATCTCTATATCCTGTTAAAGCACACACAAAATAATAAAAATAATGATAAAAACTACAAAAAAATATATGGAGCTGTTAGAATAAAACGTCATTATTATTATTACCTTATTTTAACATTAATATTATTATCTTACAATATAAGTCTTATTGCCCCAAATGAAATAAAAAAATTAATGAATTGTAACTAAAAATGAAGCGTTTACTTTGACATTTAAAAAATGTTTTATTACAATAATTTGTGCTTTGTTTATAAAATTATAAAATTACGTTTGTTATAATTGAAACTCTCATATGATTCTTCTATAAATAACAAAATGATCTTTTACCTAATATAATATGTAATAGTATAGTTAATATTTTTGTTTGATATAATACTTTTAACATTTTACCCACTATATGGAAAATTGACCACTTATTTAAAAGCGAAACTATTTTTGTGTTTCGGTTGATGATTTGATGAGAACTTTTTATCTCCACCTGTTTAAAACAGGTTTAAAGATTCATAGTGTGCATCGGTCCCTCTGCAGGGCACTCTGGTGCAAAGCGCACCCTCAGCGAATCAGAAAGCCCATAAAAGAACAAAGCACATCGCTGTTAGATGTCTGAGCCACCGGTTCTGTTCTGACGGATAAAAAGAGACGGATCTGGCACAGATTGAATCAAAGCAAAGCAGATGCTTATGGCCGGAGATGCCATACATCCAGTGGGTGCTGTGATCTTTCCCGGTGCTCAGTACACCGCTGAAGGACACGCTGGTTAATGTCATTAGCTGCAGCCTGCAGAGCGCGACTGTAATTGTCAGATGGGGCCGAGCCACCGTGCTGCACTGTGAGCAGGTTTCACAGATGGCCTGACAGTTGACTGTTAACATAATGAGATACATTATAGTCCACCTCTGAGCCAGCACATCAATCAGGTTAATATATTCATTTTGACATGACTTTGCATTTTGTCTTTGTGACAAAGGCAGCTACATTTATCTTGCTGTTGCTCCAGTTCATTTGAACTTTTCTGTTGTCTTGTTGCAGTATAAACAAGTGGAGCAGTACATGTCTTTCCACAAGCTCCCTGCTGACATGCGGCAGAGGATTCACGATTACTACGAACACCGTTATCAGGGGAAGATGTTTGACGAGGAGAGCATCCTGGAGGAGCTGAACGAGCCGCTCAGAGAGGTCAGAGTTCACCCCTGCTGTCTAAAGATAAAAATATTTTATATACAAACCTAAAAATGATCGTGCAGGTCTAAGATGAGGTAAGACGAATGCATCTTATTTATATAAGCTTTTACTGGTAAATATGTCAATTCATAACAGGAGCATCCTTGTTCTAAATGATGCACAGATAAAAATGGATATAATCCAATATGGCTGCCTTACTTTCCATGATAATGTTAATAGTGGTGTAATCTGATTAGTAACGGCCGTATGAGGGCAGAGAACCTTATTAACCGAGCTCTAAGCTGCTTTTATAATGATTGAAATGTACACATGTAGCAGCACAGGCGTTGCAAAGGCCTCGCTTCTGCACAAAAAAAAAAAAAAAAACTAACAGAGTCCTCTGTGTCTCCTGCAGGAAATCATCAATTTTAACTGTCGCAAACTGGTGGCCTCCATGCCCCTGTTCGCCCACGCCGACCCCAACTTCGTCACCTCCATGCTGACCAAGTTGCGGTTCGAGGTCTTCCAGCCGGGCGACTACATCATCAGGGAAGGCACCATCGGCAAGAAGATGTACTTCATCCAGCACGGCGTGGTCAGCGTTCTGACCAAGAGCAACAAAGACACCAGGCTGACGGACGGCTCTTATTTTGGAGGTGAAGTCTGCACGCTGGGCGCTCACTACATTCTGCCGCTTCGCTGTAATGTGTGCAAAGGAGTGGTGATTGTAAAGATTTGTTGTGATTTAGTTTGCGCGGGCACTCAACAGATTAACTTCCCTCCCCGCCCGGCCGTTGCAGCTGGTTAAACTCGTCATCTCCTTAAAAGGGCTCGGGGACTAAGAGGAAAGCTTTGCGATCTTTGAGTCCATCTGTGGAGTTTTGCCCTTTGTTTAAAGCTGAAATCCAGAACTTTCCATTTGTTTTTGTCTCGTTGCATCATCTCAACCTGTCGTCTGCGTGCAGTAAAGTGACATATCGTCAGCTGTTACTGTAACCTGGGATTTGTTTTTTGATTGCAGTAAAATATGACTAAACGTGACACACATTTCAGGCGAAACTTATTACGAAACAAAGGACATTTTAAACGCAGTCACGTAAAACAGTGAGGGTAGAGAATATTGTAAACCTCAGAGTGCCTGATGCTATTTTCATATTAAATTGATTTTAAAAATCACAAGAAACAAAGAGAATAATGGAGTTTTAGTTATGAAAGAATGCTGTTTTTTTACTTAATGGAGCATTATTTTATTTTTCTGATCTAGCACGACAGATGAGGTCAGCACAGACTGTAAGCTGCAGAAATTGCATTAAGTGCTCCATCTGTGGGTTTCCGAGGCATCAGTCTTTCCACGCTTTATCGTCTCACACTAATAATATTATTTCTCACTTTTCTTTTGGTAAATGGATCCAAAACAGATATGAACTCGGTGTCCGTGCATCACACGTCTTGCATAAGACGCAGGAAATGATTATATAACGCTTTATATTAATGATCCCTCTTTTTTTAATCCCTGCTGTTAATACCTGTCTTAGACGCTGCAGGAAATCTGATAAAGACGCAGAGCAAACATTTGAACTTTCACTCTCCCCTCTGCTTGTAGAGATCTGCCTGCTGACGCGAGGCAGGAGGACGGCCAGCGTGAGAGCAGATAACTACTGCCGGCTGTACTCGCTGTCTGTGGACAACTTCAACGAGGTGCTGGAGGAATTTCCCATGATGAGGAGGGCGTTTGAGGCTGTGGCTCTCGACCGCCTGGACCGAATCGGTGAGTGATTTACAAAAAAACAAAAACAAGACGGATGCAGACTCAAGGTCTGAAAAGTGAAGCCAATATAAAGTTAAAAAACTCCTGAAGTCTGAAATGTTCATCTGGAATTATTCACATATTGCACAACATGAACAACTCTGAGGTTTTTCCACATCGGCCTATGATTTGATTATTTGGTTGAGAACTTTTTAACTGAAATCTAAAGTACGGAGTCCGGCTCTTCTTTTTTAATGATGCTGGAAACTATTTCTTGTTTTTTCCTGGTGTTTAACTTCTCATCCGAAGACGCTTCTCAATTTAAAAAGCAAATTACAACTTAAGAAGCAAAAGCATTTTCAAAAACAAAATGTTTTCACCAGCATTTTACAGCTGCATGGTTCACAAGGTCTCACACACACCTGGCCAGAGTGAGGTTTCAAAATGCTTTTATTGATGATAAATCATCTGATAAAATGCATGAAAACATTTTGTTAAGCTGTAAAAATATTACAACTACTTTAGAGTTTTTCAAAGAGTAATTTACACATTTTTCAAGTCAAAAGATCTTCTTTTAAGGCAGTTTTGGCTTGTTTTTAGCACCCCCTAGTGTCCGTTTTAAGTCACTGTCATAAAAACATTAGCATTATGCTCAGAAACCCCTAAATCTACCTGTTTAATGTCTCCTCAGCCTTCACTGCTTTCTACTGGAGCAGTTCATCACTCATTCAAAGAAATCAGCTGTGTTCAAGCAGGGAGAGATGGGAAAAATCAGGAATCATGAGCTAAAAACACTCCGGAGCTAGCATAACAGCTAGCCACATTGAGTTAGCCTAGCCCTCGTGAGACACGTGACTTTGTGAGACTTCAGGGCACCGGACCAGAGACTCAGAAGTTACAATAGTTACAGAATGTGCCTTTAAAAAATAAATAAGTACTCTTATGATAAAAATAAATACATTTTGGTTCTGCTGTCAGAAATCTCAAATGCAGGCGATCTATTGAACTTGTTGAAACAAAAAAGCACAAACCATGTCTGATTTATTATAATCATATTCATTAGACAGTGAATGTATTGATGTTTTGTGTGCTTTTATAAAAGATGCAGAGGTTAAACCTGCATTTTGTTTCTGATAACCTGAAAGAGACGCTTTTAAAAAGAAGTCAGACTGGTTAAAAGTCCGGTGGGTTTAAGATCTGAGTTTTATGTTCTCTTCATGCTTTACGGGCCCATTTATTGTAGTGTTTGAACATAATTTTTAGGAAGATGGATGCAAGAAAAAGTGAAATATCTATAATAAATACAGAAATTGAATTAATGGCCCTGATAAAACATTAGAAATGTTCTATAAAAAATGACCATAAACATTTTCCTTCAGGGTCCTTAAAGTCGTCAGCTTCTGCAGAAACTGAAATCTGTAATTATATAAAATCATTTTGACTTTTATTAAACGGACGTATAATTAGGTACACCTGTTTTAAGCCACATTTGATTTATTTATCTTACATTTTGACGAGCCATTGGTCCTGCATGGGTAAAATGACTTCTGATGATCTCAGGATTTTTTTTCCAGTTCTTGCAGCTTTAACAAATTTAGTTTTCAGCATCCTGTTGCAAAGCTCTGTTAAATATTATAGCCTGTAGATCTGTGGAGATCTTATCAAATGTTTAGTATTGAGCTACAGCTCGCTGTTGAGCGTAAACACAAACTAAGCCTTTTAGTGACTGCTCTGTAACCTAATACGTCCATAATTAATCTGTTAATAACAACATTTATTATCTATCAAGCTTTTTTTTGCATTTTCTGCAAAATGCAGACTTTCACTACAAAGTTTTAACAACAAAATGATGATGCAATATGCATCTTTTTCTATAAAAACGGCTAATTATTAAGACATATGTTTACAGAAGCCAGTTTCATCATTTACAGTTATTTAAATAAATGTGCACGTGTCTCGTTTTGTGAGTGTTAGACCCAGGGTGTACGTGAAGCAACAGCTGGAGGAGAAGACTCAATAGTCCTCAGTTGTGATGCAGTCAAAGAGGAGCATTTGACAAAACTATTTCTAGAAGACTGAGTCTTTATTATTGAGCTAATTAAAATAAGACAAGACTCATAAAGTAAATCCTCAAGCTGTTGATCAGAGCATCATTAACGTCATTCAGTTTCAGTTTTAATATCTGTTTATTTTTAACCAGTTTGAATAAATTTAAATGTTTTTGTGAGTTTTTAGTTACTTTTTGTTCAAAGTTTCATTGTAAAATTAAGTTTTATATAATGGCAGCTAGGGATGCACCGATACCGATATCGGTATCGGCCCGATACCAATATCGGTTAAAGTTACCGATACCAGGAACCGATACCAGTGGCTTCACTTAAAAAGATGTCAACAGTAAATGCCAAGAAACTGTATGATTTTATAGCAAAAACAAATCTATATGAATAAATATAAATCTATATCAAATAAGAATGTTACTTAGATTCTCTTTATTTTATTTTTAGTTCTCTGTTCTGTTTTCTTTTCACTCCCTTGTTCAAGAATTTAAATTGTAAACAAGTCATTTTCAAGAGCTGAACAGGCAATGTATTATATTATGTGGTGGTTGATTGTAATCACTATATTTTAATAAATTATATTAAAAAAAAGACTTCAAAAATGGCGTCTTAAGATGGCAACTTCAAAAATGGCGAAAAATTATTAAAAAATAAAAAAAGATTTCTGTTGTAGTTTCCTATATTGAACACTAGGGGGAGCTATCGAGCTAAAGAGGAACAGTGTGGGTTGAGAGCTGGAGATGGTGCCAAATAGTTCATTTTACTTGGTTAAAATGTGGAAAACTGCAATAATTTCACTGTGAAATCACAGAAAATTGTTATTTTTCACCTTATATTTTAGTTTTGTGATCATTTTTATGAATATTTATTTATAATTTTTTTTTTATCTAACTCAGTTATTTGTTGTAAAAAGCAGAGAAGAAAAAAATAAAACCTGTATTCCAATTTGTTGCATTTTTTTGTGTAGTAGAAGTATCGGTATCGGTACTCGGTATCGGCGAGTACTCAGATTTAAGTATCGGATCGGTTTTGAAAAAAGTGGTATCGGTACATCCCTAATGGCAGCTGTGTTTTATTTTGAAATAACTTTTTTCATAAAAACACTGGAGAGGATTTTGCAGAGGATCCGTTCATGCTGAGCCACTCCTCAGGTTTTCACCAGTTTTATGATGCCGGCTGCAGATTATATGTAATTTTCCTGACGAGCTGCGTTAATAAGATGCTGTAACCACTTGTTGTTTTGTTGTTTTTTGACAGGAAAGAGGAATTCTATTCTTCAGCATAAAGTCCAGCATCACCAGAGTTCAGGCACCTTAAACCTTCACGAAACAGAAATCATCCAAAGAATAGTCCAGCACGACCGCGACATGGCCCAGTGCACGCAGCTGATCCAAACCAGCACGGCGCCGACCTTAAACCCTCCCGCCTCCCCCCCGTCCCCCACCCCTCTCATCTGGGCCCCGCTGGTCCAGGCCCCGCTCCAGGCCGCCGCTGCCACCACGCCCCTGGCTCTGGCCTTAGCTCACCACTCCACGCTGCCTCAGATCCTCCTCCACAACCCTCTGGCGTCATGTTCTGGTTCTGCGAAGGACCACAGCAGCTACTCGAAGAGGGTTCCCATGGGCGCGTCTGGTAGCTGTGGTTCTGGTTCTCCGACCAGTCCAGCCAAAAACAGAACTTTGTTTGAGTTGCCCACGTTGGGGTTCTCCATGACGCAGCTTCACTCCACAGGACTCTTGTCTCCGTCTCTACCGCCGCAGCCCATCTTCACCAGCAGCCTGCAGCCTGTCACCCCCCTGCCCCCCCACCCCCCTCACCCCAGCATGGCCACCGTCTCCTACACCTGCTCTGCTCAGCTCCACTCCCAGCCCTTCCACGGTGCTATGACCACTCCGCCTTTAGGTTTGCTTCAGCAGGGGGTGCCAGGGAGGCCGGCGGGAAGATTTCCAGCCCCCACCATCAGCCCCCTGATCTGCAGCTCAGTGAATCCCATCCTGAGCCAGCTGCAGCCGACCTGCCCTTCCTCCTGCGTCCCGCTAACAGGCCACAGCCACGACGCCGCGAGCAGCACATCCAGCCATGTCAACCTCCCACGCTGTCCCATCATCACCAGCAGCCACCCCACTGGATTCCATCCTCCAGCGCCTGCCAGTGGGGCCGGAGCTGCAGCCTCTCTGGCCCAGCACACCCTGACAGGCCTGCACTCCGTTTTCCTCCCCCAGGTTCTCCCTGAGCACTCGGCCCTCGCCTCCCTGGCCCAGTACGGCTCGGCCGATAACTCCCCCAGCTGCACGCCTCCCACCCGCAGCCCGAGCGCACAGAGCCCTGTGAGGGGGCAGAAACTTTACCGCAGTGAGCCCCCCAGCACCACGAGCTCCCCCAGCTCTCTCACCCTCCACACCTCATGTCCTGTCAGGGCGCCCTCGGATCTCTTTACCCAGGAAATAAAGACAATCTCAGGCTCTCACAGCTATCTACACCAGGAAAGGCCTTTGGTCGTGAGTGGCTCAGCGGGGGTCTTCAGTAAACCCTACTCCCCCATCCCCGGTCAGGCTGCTCCTGTGAGCCGGACACATTCAGGGCCTGAACCTGTGAACCAGTCCGCCGATGTTCTCTCTCCTCCGGTTAGATCGCCCCAAAAACTGCTGGAGAACGAACACAAACAGTCCAAACTCCCCTCCAACCTGTGACTGCTTTAACGCCTGAGCGTCAGACCGGGAGGGCTCACCTCCAACAGCAGACTGGAGATCAGTTTTTAATCAGAGTGAATGGATTACACACGGTGGACGTCTACAGATATTTTTTCTACCGAACATTAAACCTTTGCTGAAAAGTGTCGATGGATCTATATTTAAAACCTCCTTATATATATATATATATAATATTCTAACCCTACTCTGTGATTTGTCGTCAGTATTTGTTTGAAACCACCTCGTCCGTTTGTGGTTTTTTTTTTTACCTTTAGCTGAACTCATTCAGTTCCCGCAATGTTCTTCAGTTACGATCGAAACCAAAAATGATTGTTGTCCATTTGTTTGTCTTTTTTTAAAGAGAGCCGGAAGCGTTGACGTGAACTCTGCTCGCTCCAGAGGTCAGGCGTCACCCGGCCGGCGCCGTGGTTTGACAAAGGCGTGTCTTCCAAGATAGCAATATTGCACACCCGAATGGGTCACACAAATCAGAATGCATTTAAACGAACAAACTGACATGAATGTACCGTCTGAATGTGTTAAACACGGAGGATGGATCCCGGCTGTTTTTACTCTGGAGGTCACCTGAGCTGAGGTCTGTGTGCCATGGCGACCATCGTATGCAATAATCTGTTTATTTTATACTGTTTATTTGGATGTAAAGGTACTGTGAACTGAAGCACTTGTGTCAAAGATTATCGTTACAATAAGGGAACTGATTTTAAAAAAATACAAGTGGATAATCAAAAACCTTGAAACCAGCACTGCACTAAGATGGATGTGAATGTTTCTCGCACCAGTCAAAGGGCTACAAGCAGAAACAGGAAACCCTGACGGGTCGTATTGCTGCATATTTACCTCTCATTGTGAAAAGTTTGGTTGTAAAAATCTGACATCTGCTGTTGAAGTTGCTGCTTTGTGACGCTATGCTGAAACAATAACAAGAGACTGCTTTCTATAAAAAAACAAACATCCTACTAGTTAACGTGTTTAGAGGATTAGTCCTCCTTCTAGACCTCGGTCACATGAAGCCGTCGGATGACTCTGATGCTGTCGGTCCTTCATCGTTATCCTCCTCCCGCTAACCCGCCTGCAGCATCAGCTTCACTTTGACTCCGTTCAAAATGTTCAGTCTTCCATCTCTTTATTAGTTTATTTCTCATTTGTTGCCTTTAAAAAAAAAAAACCCACCAAATCTGATGATTTAATCTCCTGTATTTTATTTTAGCTACTGAATTCAATGCAATAAAAATGACATATGGTCAGCGACCCTCATCCTCACTGTTGGTTTCTTTTTGAAGAGCGGAGGAAAATCTGATGAAAACGATGGGGAAGTCTCTGACTTTAAGCCGGATTATAACATCGAGAACAGCGCGCCGTTGTTTGGTGCCAAATTTCAAAATAGCCAGGATTATAATCTGCCCGATATTCAATACAAAGAAAATGATTTGCTGTGTTCACAGAGTGATAAGTGGTGGATTAGTGAGTAAATAGATATTTAATTTGGTGCTGCTTCAAAGGTTGATTGAGTTAAGCTTCTTTATTTCCCTTTAAGATGAAACGGTCAGGCTGTCCAGGACAATAAACCCTCGTCCTCTAATAACTACACAACACGCGCTATTTATAACACGTGTCATAGATTTTAGTTCAAATTTAGGTAAAAGTCGTTTTCTAAATGCATTAACAGCACAGCATGAGTTTTAAAAGTGAAACAATTTATTATGAGAGGTTCTCGTCATATTGATCTCTGCAAGGAAAAAAAAAGCTAAATGTATAAAAAACTATTCTGAATGTGTTTAAACCATTTTTCATCAAAGTGTCTGAACACCAAATCTTGAATTTAAATTTGTAAAAATAAAAAACAACAAAGAATTCAAAAAGTGATTTCATCAGTTTCTTCATTAAGAATCACTTTTATGTTTTATGAATAGAATCAGCAGTTTGATATGTAAATGTTGCATTTAAAAAAAAAAGCTCATTATGCATACATTTTAGGGATATTCCATATTATCGGTCTACCAATAATAGGTATTAAAATGTAATATCGGGAAATATCAGTATCGGTTTTTGACACACATGACCTTTACATACCATGGACATATTATACATCAAAGTGTTCGGCTACTTCTCCTCTCTCCCAAAATGTCAAAATATAACAAATCTGATGTTTAGTTTTTGAGATATTTGTATTTATTTGGCACACTTTGCATTAAATCCTGTGACTTCAGCCTTTCCCAGCCAACCTTGAATGCAACATCACTTGATGACATCATCAAACCACGCCATTACTTGCAGCCTAACATGTAACATGTCAGAGGACTGTCCAACCTGTCTTTGGTTTGGAATGATCTCAAAGTGTCTCCACTTGTAATGACTATAAAATGAAGGTTATGGGAGGAGGAATCAAGATGTCTCCAGTTTGTTAAAAGAGGAATTGAAGCAGTTGTTCTATTTTGCACTGACAATATTTAAAGTTTAAAGTGATAATATGCAACTTTTTCATATTTTTAAATCTTTTCCTTGAGCCAGTCTGTGCTAATCTGACTCTTTACAGAGTTAATGAAAAGTCACTTAGCCCCATCTGGTGGAGCTGAAACAATATGCTAACTTTTTAATGCAGTAATGTAAAACGGACACCAGAGGGCGCCCAAAACAAGCAAAACTGCATATTATCACTTTAAGTATGCACGATAGGAGGTATGGGATGTTAGTTACGTAAAATGATTTTGTTTCTTTTTTAATGAGAGGTACCCCGCTGATATCCGTATCGGAAATTAACAGTTAGACAATATCAAACATTGGTAAAAAAGCCAATATCGAGGCATCCCTAATATATTTATAAATACATAATTAATTATTTGAGATGCTTTTAAAATATGGTATAAAAATAATTCAAATAATGAATAAAAACTTAATTTACATCCTAATTATTTTTGGGGAAACTGCTGATAATTAAAGTTATTTATAAAGACAAATAAATGAATTCAGAAATTTTTTTTTTTTTTAACTTCATGCTTTTCTTTACTGGTTATTTTAAAATTTGAACTCATAAATCTTGATGTCCATCCTTTTGTAAAGAGAAAAGATTTAATGTCGTCCTGTCCAGTTACATCCAAACAGCTACTAACCAGGTAACTAGTTGACTAGTCAACATTATAAAACAATAAATAAAGATTTAAAGAATAACAGAACCCTGACTTAAGAGATTCTGATGTTTTTACTGGAAAGACGAGATGTAAAAATGAATCAGTTTAATATCTAATCTTCATGTTTGTTAATTTCATGTGTTTTTCATTTTAATTTGAAGTTTTTAGATTCTTGTGCAGAAGTTTGTTCTCATAAATGTGTTGTTTTCTTGTTCTGATTGTTAATTTTCCTAGTTAAACACAAATTAAACCAGACACGGCTGATTTAATCTATAATTTAATTGATCATGACAGACCATCTCAAATTTTGTACCGACTTAAAGTTCCTCGTAAAACATGGAGAAGACAGCAACAGCAGCAGGACTTCGAGGATAAACTCGAGGAAGGTTTCTCTCATCAGAGTCAGACGCTTTCTGACCGTCTGGTTGGGACTTCCTGTGATGGAAATACATTTAAAAGTCCAGAACGAAGAGAACGAGGGTGTTAAAGGGGAGAGGAGAGTTAACTGATGTCCGTCGGTGGAGTTCAAGGCACCAGGACAACCCTCATGGTGTTGGTGTAACCGGAACCTGGGCGCCAGCCGGTCACAACAATGGTGACGTCTCCAGACTTGAAGAACTTGCGATGTTTGCCTGTAAATTGGTTTAAAAAAAAACAACAACATGAGGTTTGGATGAACCATTTATCCCCTCCATTCAGTCTCTGAGACTTAATATTTCCCACTCACCGACTTCCAGGGCGAAGTTCACGCGCTGGTCGACGTCCTCGGCCCAGACGTCGTTGGCGGGCTTGGTGTAGAGCACGGGGTAGACGCCGCGGTACAGGTGAGCCTGGCGGGCGGCCATACCGCAGCGGGTCACGGCGATGATGGGGGCGCGGGGCCTGTACCTCGACAGCATGTGAGCAGACCTGCAGGGAGCGGGTGGAGGTTTATCAGAGAGTCATTATGAACGGCTGCTGAATCTACACCTAGAATCGGGATGCTGCTTAGCCGGGATTGGCTGATTGTTGCCTGCTGTTGCATTATTCTAATCTTGTTTATCTTGTGCTGTGAGGATGTTCTGTGACTGACTGAGAGGAACAAACAGGGAGGTAAAATTAACTCGTAAAATGTCAAGGTTCAGCTCTCCAAAGGTCACAGACTTTGAGTGCAGTGAAAGTTGGCACACTTTCTAGGAGCAGAGCTGGGGAGGGAGCGGAGGAGTACGGTGTCATAAAGCAGGAGCTGCAGAGGACACCGAGTCCCGCAGCGGACACACCTGCCGGTCTTGGTGAGGACAATGATGGCGCTGGCGCAGCACTTGAAGGAAGACTCGACGGTGCCGATGGCGACGGTCTCTGTGGGGTCGCGGGTCAGGTGGGAGGTGCGACGCAGCTCCTCGAACATCTGCCTGTGGAACATGGCGGCCTCAGCTTCACGGGCGATCTGAGAACGCGTCAAAGGAACGTTTAGAAACCGATTACAGGTGAACAGCTAGTTTGGGTCCATTCGTTAAAGCATAAAACCATGACGTTTGTGTCTGTTTTATAGGATCTATACACATTTCCTGTGTGTTTTACTTGAGAGTCTACCCGTGTGGGATGCCTCACCATGTGCTGTGTGCGCACCGCCTCCAGAGGGTAGTCTCCCTTGGCAGTCTCACCACTCAGCATGATGCAGTCGTTGCCGTCCAGCACAGCGTTGGCTACGTCGCTGGCCTCAGCGCGAGTAGGGCGAGGCTTCTTGGTCATGCTCTCCAGCATCTACGTGTAAATAACACATTTTTTACTATAATGCTTTTTTCCCCTCTCTCTGCTGATCTATAGATGATGACAAAAACCTGCGTGGCACAGACGACGGGTTTGCCAATCCTGTTGCACCGTCCTGTCATCATCTTCTGGGCGACGAAGACCTTCTCTGTTGGGATCTCAATGCCCAGGTCTCCACGGGCGACCATGATGCCATCACTAGCCTCCAGGATCTCATCAAATCTAATGAAAGGATAGAAAACGGTGTTTATCAATGACAAAAACTGTCACTAAGTGGCTTGAATTATTAGGATCTTTACTAATCCACAGACCTGCGCACACCCTCGTGGTTCTCCAGCTTGCTGATGATCTTGATGTCTTTGCCCTTCTCGCCCAGCACCTTCCTGACAGCCTGGACGTCAGCAGCTTTACGGATGAAGGAGGCAAAAACCATGTCTATGTCCTGCTCCAGACCAAACTGCAGGTCCTGAATGTCCTTCTCAGACAAGGCTGGCAGGTCGACGGCAGCTCCTGGCAGGTTGACGCCCTTCTTGCTGCCCAGCAGGCCACCGTTCTCGATCTCACACATCAGGAAGTCGCCGCCTTAAAAAACGAGAACAGGAATATTTCCATCACTGATCACAAAGATAGAAGAGATATAAAGATAAACCGACCACTTACCGACTTCTTTGACCTTGAGGGAAATCAGACCGTCGTCGACGTAGATGTGACTCCCAATCTGAACGACCTTGGTGATGTTCTTGTAGTCGAGCCACAGAGTCTTCTCATCACAGTTCTCCTTGTGCTGGTCGTCCAGCGTGATCTTGATGGTTTCACCCCTCTTCAGCTCCACCTCAGCAGTGCCGCTCTGAAGGTTTACAGAGTTTTGTTCTCAGTAAATAAAAATGTGTCTCATTTATTTCTGGTAAATTTGCAGGAACTCACGCCCTTGATGAGGCCGGTCCTGATCTCTGGTCCCTTGGTGTCCAGAGCGATGGCCACTGGCCTGTACTCTATAGAACCAGGCCCGAAGCTCTCAGTGGCATCACGGATGTTCTTGATGGTCTCAGCGTGGTACTGTAGAAACAAGCAGAGGTTAGAAAACTAGTGGATTACACAAGTTAATTAATACTCAGACGTTGTATCATTTTAATTTAGGTCTAAAAAAGATTTCTAGACATCAAAAGTAGAATTTTTAAAAACAGATTGCTCTCAAGGAACTAGACCTTCCCATATTTCTAAGTGGTCCTGACCAGGAGTTCTTCAGGCTTTCTGAAGTTTTTCTTTGGACTCTGGCTGCTTTGGCTCTCACTTGGTTTTAGTTTCAGTCTCTTTACTCTGACTTATGAATCGTTAAGCCTAAAAGCTGCAGTCCGTAGTTTTTGACAGAGAGAGAACTTTTTGAATCCTACGTATCACCGCCCCTCTCAAAACATCCCTTCTCCCCCCTCCCGCTCCCTCTAACCTCTACAATTGTGCACGCTCATCATTCCGGTCTCTGACGCGTTTTTCAGCAAGTTTAGTCGCCGGACTTTTCTTTGTTTTTCTTTCTAAAGTTGATGTAGCCCTCAGTAGCCGGGGAACGGCTAACTTTTTAGCAGAAATTCGCTCCATCTCCTCCTCTTCTAGTATGGCGACTGTAAACAGGTTTGCGCGATGCACATGCACGTTGATTGACAGCCGACAATGTAGAAACTCAAAATCTATTGGCTTAAAAAATTGCTATATGAGTACTTTATGATGCAGAAATTACAACAATACACTGAACTGCTACGAGTACAGCAAACCTAAACAACCACAGTACATGGACGAGGAACGTTTCATTATGTAATTTAGGGGTGTACCGATACCACTTTTTTCAAAACCGATCCGATACCGATACTTAAATCTGAGTACTCGCCGATACCGAGTACCGATACCGATACTTCTACCACACACAAAAATGCAACAAATTGGAATACAGGTTTTATTTTTTCTTCTCTGCTTTTTACAACAAATAACTGAGTTAGATTAAAAAAATTTTTTTTAAATGATCACAAAACTAAAATATAAGGTGAAAAATAACCATTTTCTGTGATTTCACAGTGAAATTATTGCAGTTTTCCACATTTTAACCAAATAAAATGAACTATTTGGCACCATCTCCAGCTCTCAACCCACACTGTTCCTCTTTAGCTCAATAGCTCCCCCTAGTGCTCAATATAGGAAACTACAACAGAAATCACAAGTCACAGACAGTGAAGCCACTGGTATTGGTTCCTGGTATCGGGTAACTTTAACCGATACCAGTATCGGTATCGGTGCAGCCCTAATGTAATTTTATGTAACTGAGCTTTTAGAACCAGACTATTCCAATAAATCGCTCACTGACTCGTTGTTGAAGGATTAAAAGATAATCCCATAAAACACGACGGTAGTTCTGACCAAATACATGCCAAAAGATGAACTTCGTACTTCCTGTTCTCAGTTCCCGCGAGATATTGTGACTATCGCGTGATTTAGCAAGCTGCGTTCAACGGCGCTCCACTTCATGAGAGACTAGAAAACTCGCCAAAGACGCGGCGCTAACTTCTCCTGTGGGACCCAGGCTTTAGTGTTACAGATCTATAATTTAATGATACATTTTTAATAAATCTATGTAAACAACTGCGTATGGAAAATTTTATGAAAAGTTGTTAGCATATGAATATGACTTTGGGTGAGTTTAGTTTTTTTAAATGGCAGGAACCCACTTTGTAACTGACTAGCTGTTCGCTCATCAATCCAGTCAGAGTCAATCCCTGTTTCTCCAAACTGAGGGTGTTCAAAGATCAGATAAGGTTTCCAATAACATTCACACAGAAAGTCACTTCAAGAGATCTAAACTATCCATTTAAACTGGTAATTTACCATCATTTATTTAATCTAATACCAGTTTGACAGACATAAAATACTTATAGCACCAACAGCTGAAAACCTGAGCTCTCCCTGTTTCTTAATGACTCAACTTTCATACGCTGTTCACTACTATAAATAAAACTGAAACTTATTATTTCACTGCTTTGCAAAGTTTTCTGATTTTTTAAGCACAAACACACACAAACTTCTAACTTTAGAAAGCCTGGAGAACTTTTAAAACCACCTTAAAAATTCGGAGAAAGTCTGTAGTGGTTTTAAACTTTTGCACAGTCCTGTATCTCTACACGTGTGGCCTTCTAGAAAAGTCAAATGAAGCTGCAGAACAACAGGTGTTCACACAGTCAAACACTTTCAGCATGTGAGCCTCAGCGTCCCTGGGCCTAAAATAGACGGCCTACTAATAGACGACGAGACTGCTCCGATGCAGAAACTAGCTGCTCTGCACGTGAAGAAAGAGAATATTACAGGTGAAACTTGTCTAATAGAACGTTGGTGAACCCACTGTTCCTCCTCCCACTGCTGTGAGGGGGATTCCTATTTATAGCTGTTCTGACAACTGTTCCATCAATGAGACAGAGGTCACATGTATCCATTTCTGCCCCCATAACAAAACACACATTCACTAAATTGTCTTCTTTTAAAACCAAGAGGCTAAAACTGTATAAAAGCTGACCAGTTAACCTTTTGAGATCCTAATCTTAATGGTTGTCCACTCACGTGACGGTAAGCAGAGCCGTGACTTTTAAAGGTAAAGGGTCACTTGTTTAAGGTCAGCCACTGACCGTCGAGGCTACGACACAGACCTCAAACCGGCAGATCACATTACAGACAAGAGAAATGTCACACTGACTCTTCCTTCCAACTGTGAAGGAGAGATGAACACTGAATCACTTGCAGAGGGCAAAGAAACTGCTGCTGCACCACAGCCCAAGCTGCTCGTATCCACTCACTTCATGTGTGCCATGAGAGAAGTTCATTCTTGCAATGTTCATCCCAGCTTTGATCATTTCTTTGCCCATCTCCACAGATCGGGAGGCCGGTCCTAGAGTCAATACAGAGGGGCGTGTAGGTTAACAAGAAATCAAACTATTTATGTCACAAGAACCAATCAGTAGGGCTTTAGCAGTGCGTCTGACCGATTGTGCAGATGATGCCGGTGTTGCGAGACACGGCCGGCTCTGAGTCGATGTCCAGCAGGCACATGTGCTCAATGAGAGTGTCTGCCACTGCAGCCTGCAGCTGCTGGGTGTGCATGATGGAAGAGCCGCTCTCCTTCGACTTAGACATGACTGGATCTGTGTCTGCAGGAAACGTCCTGAGGAAGACAGAGAGAGGAACAAGGGACATGACAGATTAGAGTCAGGAGGCCCTTCGTCCTTACTGTGCTGATGTGGAGTTTTTACACCTAAGAGGGTAGAAAAAGTGCATCATCTTACAGACAACTTTTACATGTTTTCTGGTGCAACATCAGTTTTAATCATCCTGGCTTTTGTTTTATGTGCAGCTGAAGAAACCTGAGCAGGCAGAGGCTGAATAGTTTCACACATTCACATCAAAATTTAAATGATGC
>SSNR01000001.1:4974604-5069710 GCA_006937965.1 Callopanchax toddi
GGTGAACAGCTCGACTGCAGCGCCCCCTTGTGGTCGACTGAGTGAAGTGTCTCTCAGTTCCGCAGTCTGCTCTGCAGCATCAAGCAGCAGGACTGGTGATACTAAAAAAGCTCTAGATCAGAATGAATGAATGGAAACAGCTTGGCGATCTCACACAGTTAAAAACTATTTGAATTATTTCACCAATAATTGAAGATATAAATTATTTTTAAGGTTATTTAGAGATTAAATCTGCTGTTGTTTTGTAAATCGTGCCAGATGAGTCTTTAAGGAGGCGTTCCTCTGTATGGAGTTCTAATTAAGCTGCAGTTTGTATAAATCAGAGTTGTGATCACTGACATCAGGCTGGGTTCTGTGAGATGCTCTCCAGACGTTAAATTAAATGTAAAACATGATAACTGCTATATTCCTTCCATAAATCATGCTAAAGTTAAAAACACTGGAAGTTTTGTCAACATGGCCTTGTTTTACCTCGTGATTTATCTCTTATCATTCTTATTTTGTTGGATAAAAACTGATAAACAAGCCAGTGTTATAAAAGCAACTTATCAGAAATGGTTTATTTCCCCAGTTTGAGTGTGGCTCATTTTATTTAAAATTACTGAATCAAATTAAACGATAGTTGAACTCATAATGCTCTGAGATAATCTATTATATTTTTGTAAAATTGCTTGCTTTCTGGTTGTATGAAGTGAATGAATTCATGATATTGAGCCCACCCCCTACACAAACACTAAGTGGATTGCCCTGAGGAAAACATCCGTTTGGAGAAGACCTGCTCAGATGTATGAGGTCCTGGAAGTGTCTAATCTGACCAGACTGCAGAGCAGCAGGCGACTGCTAACAAGGCTAACTGCTGATTAAGGTCAGGCTGCGATGCAGCAGACAGACAGGGAGACTAATAGATGTCAAACACTGTCTGAAACACCATCCATCAGCTCTGACACCGCGGTGCTTTGTTCTAATCAGGATCCTAAAACTGATTTATGTCCCTGACTTTTAAGCAGTCTGGATGAAACTCTGCTCTTTTTCTAAATGAGATCCATGAGCTATAAGTTCTGGGCTGTTACAGCGAGATGCAGAGTGAAAAACTCCTTCAGCTGTGCAGGTCTTCCTCTGAGCTGGACTGGGTTAATCTGACTGGGTGGTTTGGATCTACAGCCGGTCATGTGACCCTGAAGTCAGACTGAACATGTGGGATCTCTACAGGTCTACACAAAGACCCAGACAGACAGCAGAGCTGACAAACAGGAATATTCTTTTAGTTCTCTGACAGGTATGGAAACTTTAGCTCTTTGAAATATGTGGAGACTGTTTTTTTCTTCTCCCAGAGGAAAGGTAAGGATGACTCTGACTCATGTATTTTATTAAAACTATGACGGAAACATGTTTTAGGCTTAGAGGTTTTGATTTATTGTTTCATTCCAACATTTTCCTGCAAGCATTTTCCTGTTTTATGATCAGGAAATGTGTGTGTGTGTGTGTGTTTCTTTGACTTTGTGTTTTATTTGTTTCAGTTGCTGAAGAGGAAGCATGTTGATTAAAGACGTTACATTACGTTACTGATGACATGGTGAGTCTAAATCCAGTTTTCACTCATTTGGTTGTATTTTGAGACTCGACACTTTTCACTGGTACATTTGAGAACAGTTTTCTGTGTTTACTCTGATTAATGATATAATAAATCATCTGTGTGTGCTCATTATTCTGTGTTCTGGCTCCGTGTCCTTTGTGTCAAAGTTAGCTGGGTGAATTTAGGGTGAAGAAGACGAACAAGTTAAAGGCATTCTATGCAGATTTGCTTGTTTTTAGCACCCCCTGGTGTCCGTTTTAAATCACTGCCGTAAAAACGTTAGCACCATGAATGAATGAATGGATTTATTTCGATTTGTTACATTCTAACAGTGATGTCATTGTACTTTTATTAACCCGTAAAGGGTCAGATTAGCACAGACTGGCTCAAGGACAAGATTTAAAAATGAGTTTGGGGTTGACAAGTTTTCTCATGAACTCCACAGGAGACTGAGGACCAGCAGCAGTGGACAGAAAGCTGCAGTGATGAAGACTGTGATGAAGACTGTGAAATCCAAGTAAGTTTCAAGATATTCTCACATCGCTATAAAAATGTCCCCCTAATTGTTTATAATATTTAAATGTATCATTTAAGCCACATAAACACGTTACGTAACCTGTGGTGATCAGTGCTTTCATTAAAATGTAACTTAACATTTGAGGCGTTCATAAAAATGATAAAAACATATCAAAGAGAACTCACTATAAATTATACAAACATTTAGAAAGTTTTACAATTAGAATTGTAAAACTGAACACTTTATAAAGATGTGAGATCATGGAAAAGTTAAATGAATAATTTTCATTAAAGAGCCTTTTTTGATCATAAAATAGAGTGAGTAGTTTAACCCTCCATCCTCCTGCAGACCTGCAGTAATCAGCCAAAAAAAGGGTTTGAATGAAGGCAGAATTAATAAAGCTCTTCGGATGAGAAGCGAAACATCTTTAAAGAACCAAAGAAGTCCAGTTGCCTTTATTCAAACCCTTTTTGGATTACCGTGACCTGGATGACTGAGAACCTTCACCAGCAGGCTGTAATCCGGGGCCGGATGTAGGCATGGGCAAGGGGGGGCATTGCCCCCCCAAATTCCATGACTGCCCCCCACAAACGCGATTGCATGCAGAAATAACACATTTCTAAAATATTTCAGTGAAAATGGTCAGAGTGAGCGCTCTCTTCCGTTTGTCCTCATTCAAAGTAGCTACTAATGAATGACACAGAAAGAAAGAGAAACAAAAAACACAAAACGAACTAAAAAACACAAAAGAACAAAAAACACAAAACGAACTAAAAAACACAAAAGAACAAAAAACACAAAACGAACTAAAAAACACAAAAGAACAAAAAACACAAAACGAACTAAAAAACACAAAAAGAACAAAAAACACAAAAAGAACAAAAAACACAAAACGAACTAAAAAACACAAAAAAGAACAAAAAACACAAAACGAACTAAAAACACAAAACGAACTAAAAAACCACAAAAGAACAAAAAACACAAAACAAACTAAAAAACACAAAAGAACAAAAAACACAAAAGAACAAAAAACACAAAACAAACAAAAAACACAAAACGAACTAAAAAACACAAAAAAGAACAAAAAACACAAAACAAACTAAAAAACACAAAAGAACAAAAAACACAAAACGAACTAAAAAACACAAAAGAACAAAAAACACAAAACGAACTAAAAAACACAAAAGAACAAAAAACACAAAAAGAACAAAAAACACAAAACGAACTAAAAAACACAAAAAAGAACAAAAAACACAAAACGAACTAAAAACACAAAAGGAACTAAAAAACCACAAAAGAACAAAAAACACAAAACAAACTAAAAAACACAAAAGAACAAAAAACACAAAGAACAAAAAACACAAAACGAACTAAAAAACACAAAAGAACAAAAAACACAAAACAAACTAAAAAACACAAAAGAACAAAAACACAAAAGAACAAAAAAACACAAAAGAACAAAAAACACAAAAAGAACAAAAAACAAAACAAAACACAAAAAGAACAAAAAACACAAAATTAACAAAAAACACAAAACAAACTAAAAAACACAAAAACCAAACCAAACCTAACCAGATGAGGTCAGCCTCAACAGGGCATCAGCCAGTGTCCTACTTGTTCCGTCCCAAGCCCGGGTAAATGCAGAGGGTAGGGATCAGATATGAACATAAATCTATGGATAGAGGAACTGATATGATGATGGTGTAGTTTTTGATGCATTTAAGGGATTGGGGGGATGTGATGACCAAAAAATTCTTAGCATGTCCAGACTCGCACCCCCCGATATTCTACCTGCCCCCCTTAATGGGGCTGGCTAGATCCGGCCCTGCTGTAATCAGTGTTTGTCTCTGCAGGAGAGCAGCGCCGACCCGTTTCACCATCCACAGCTGGATGTAGACATGGAGGCCGTCAGGACTCTGTATTCAGGCTCAGCCGTCTCTGTCAGGTCAGCATCTCCACCTCATCAAAAGTTCCCTCCTGGTTTCCTAGAATAAACCGATTTCCTCTCTCAGGGAGTTCCCATCCATCGATGGCGTCGACGTCAACTTGAACATCAACACGGACTTTTTAGATGTAAGTTTAATATTATTGATACATAAATTATTCAAGTTGTGGTTTAAAGTTGGATTTTTTACATCTTACCTAATTATTTATTTTGTGGACCAGGAACTAAAAAATCAGTAAAGACATTGTTTTCCAAAATAAAATTGCTTTTACAAAGAATGGTTCATAGAGAACATTAAACTTTTAAAATAACTACAATTTTATTTTCTCTCGTCTCGTCTTCTTCCGCTTATCCGGGTCCGGGTCGCGGGGGCAGCATCCCAATTAGGGAGTTCCAGACAGTCTTCTCCCCAGCCACTTCTACCAGCTCCTCCGGCAGGATCCCAAGGCGCTCCAGGGCCAAACCAGAGATATATTTTCTCCAGCGTGTCCTGGGTCGACCCGGGGGCCTCCTGCCGGCAGGACATGCCTGAAACACCTCCCTGGGGAGGCGTCCAGGGGGCATCCTAACAAGATGCCCGAACCATCTCAACTGGCTCCTTTCGACATGGAGGAGCAGCGGTTCTACTCCGAGTCTCTCCCGAATGTCCGAGCTCCTCACCCTATCCCTAAGGCTGAGCCCGGCCACCCTGCGGAGAAAACTCATTTCGGCCGCTTGTATCCGCGATCTCGTTCTTTCGGTCATTACCCAAAGCTCATGACCATAGGTGAGGATTGGGAGGTAGATCGACCGGTAAATCGAGAGCCTTGCTTTCCGGCTCAGCTCCTTCTTCACCACAACAGACCGGTTCAGCGTCCGCATCACTGCAGACGCTGCCCCAATCCGCCTGTCGATCTCCCGCTCCCTCCTTCCCTCACTCGTGAACAAGACCCCGAGATACTTGAACTCCTCCACTTGAGGCAGGATCTCTCTCCCGACCTGGAGTTGGCAATCCACCCTTTTCCGACCGAGAACCATGGCCTCAGACTTGGAGGTGCTGATCCTCATCCCAGCCGCTTCACACTCGGCTGCGAACCTCCCCAGCAAGAGCTGTAGGTCAGAGCCTGATGAAGCTAGGAGGACCACATCATCTGCAAAAAGCAGAGACGAGATTCTCCTGTCACCAAACTCAACACCCTCCACACCACGGCTGCGCCTAGAAATCCTGTCCATAAAGGTTCTGAACAGGACCGGTGACAAAGGGCAGCCCTGGCGGAGTCCAACCCTCACTGGGAACAGGTCCGACTTACTGCCGGCTATGCGGACCAGACTCACACTCCTCTGGTACAGGGACTGAATGGCCCTTAACAAAAGACCATCCACCCCGTACTCCTGGAGCGCCCCCCACAGGGTGTCCCTGGGGACACGGTCATAAGCCTTCTCCAAATCCACAAAACATGTGGATTGGTTGGGCAAACTCCCATGACCCCTCCATCACCCTAGCAAGGGTAA
Organism: Callopanchax toddi; assembly: GCA_006937965.1. Taxonomy (NCBI): domain Eukaryota; kingdom Metazoa; phylum Chordata; class Actinopteri; order Cyprinodontiformes; family Nothobranchiidae; genus Callopanchax; species Callopanchax toddi. The sequence continues at coordinate 4,980,131 of SSNR01000001.1, forward strand.
AGAGCTGGTCCACAGTTCCACGACCAGGACGAAAACCACATTGCTCCTCTTCTATCTGAGGTTCAACTATCGACCGGACCCTCCTCTCCAGTACCCTGGAGTAGACCTTCCCAGGGAGGCTGAGGAGTGTGATCCCCCTATAGTTGGAACACACCCTCTGGTCCCCCTTCTTAAAAATGGGAACCACCACCCTGGTCTGCCACTCCACAGGGACTGCCCCCGATGACCACGCAATGTTGCAGAGACGTGTCAACCATGACAGTCCTACAACATCCATAGCTTTCAGATACCCAGGTCGGATCTCATCCACCCCCGGGGCTCCGCCACTGCGTAGTTTTTTGACTACCTCAGCGACTTCTGCCCCAGAGATTGGACAGTCCGTCCCCAGGTCTCCCAGCTCTGGTTCCTCATAGGAATGCGTGTCGGTGGGATTGAGGAGCTCCTCAAAGTATTCCTTCCACCGCCCGACTATAGCCCCAGTTGATGTCAGCAGCTCCCCATCCCCACTGTAAACAGTGTGAGCGAGTTGCTGCCTTCCTCCCCTGAGGCGCCGGATGGTTTGCCAGAACCTCTTTGGAGATTTTATGGCCAAACTGCGACTTGCACAGAAGTCCAAAAACAGAACACCACTCGAGTTCAGATTGGGCGGGCCGTTCCTCCCAATCACGCCCCTCCAGGTCACGTTGTCATTGCCCACGTGAGCGTTGAAGTCCCCCAGCAGGACTATGGAGTCCCCAGTAGGAGCGCTATCCAGCACTCGTCCCAGAGACTCCAAAAAGGGTGGGTACTCTGAGCTGCTATTTGGAGCATAAGCACAAACAACAGTCAGGACCCGTTCCCCAACCCGAAGGCGCAGGGAAGCTGCCCTTTCGTCCCCCGGAGAAAACCCCAACATACAGGCAGAGAGTCTTGGGGCTAACAGAAAGCCCACCCCAGCCCTCCGCCTCTCACCCGGAGCAACTCCAGCATACAAGAGAGTCCAACCCCTCTCAAGGACTCGGGTTCCAGAGCCAACGCTATGTGTCGAGGTGAGCCCGACTATATCTAGCCGGTATCGCTCAGCCTCTTCCACAAGCTCCAGCTCCTTCCCCGCCAGAGAGGTGACGTTCCATGTCCCAATAGCCAGTTTTTGTGTCCGGGGATCGGACCGCCAAAGCTCCCGCCTCGGTCTGCCATCCGATCCACATTGCACCAGACCCTTCATGTTCCTCCTGCAGGTGGTGGGCCCACAGGTGGATGAGCCCATGTATCCAGTTCGGGCTGGGCCCGGCTGGGCCCCATGGGCGAAAGCCCGGCCACCAGGCGCTCGCCCACGGGCCCCAACCCCAGGCCTGGCTCCAGGGTGGGACCCCGGTAACCCTCCGGGCCGGGTACACTGGCTCGATGATTGTACTTGCATGAAGAGTCTTTTGAACCGCACTTTGTCTCACCCCTCACCTAGGACCAATTTGCCATGGGTGACCCTACCAGGGGCACAAGTGCCCCAGACAACATGGCTCCTAGGATCATTAGGGCACTCAAACTCCTCCACCACGATAAGGTGACGGTTCACGGAGGAGCAATTTTATTTTTATATGGTGAAATATTCTAAATATTAGAAAGCTACCTATTTATTATATTATTATTGTTATTATTCTTATTAGACAGTTTGTGTCATTAAAAAGTGGTTAATTCAAGGAGAAACTGTCTGATTAGACATCCTAAAGTTAAAATATTTTTTTTGATCAAGGTCTTTTTATTGAACAAAAGTCGTATTCAACAGCAGTAATTACAGTGTTAATAAACAATTGTTCCTTTTTCCCCCTTCCAGAACAATGTAACCAAAATCCAGCCAGGTAAAGTCATAAAATAGTGAAATACATTAAGTACAACAACCAAAACAATAAATAAATAAAACAAAAATAGAAAATTACATTAAACAATGGTGTCTGCATTTATACTTTCAAAGTAGGTAAGAAAAGGTTGCCACGTGTCATAAAATTTCCGAGTTGAGCCTTTTAAAGTGTAACGGATCTTTTCCAGCTGAACATAATACATGACATCCTTAACCCATTGCCCATAGACAGGTGGGAGTGGGTCTTTCCATTTCAATAAAGTCATTCTACGGGCCAAAAGAGTAGAGAAAGAAAATAGGTTAGAATATGATTTGGAAATACTGGTACCTTGAAGCGTCACCCCGAAAACAGCCATAAATGGACAGGGTGTGATTGAAACGCCACATAACTTGGACATGGTTTCAAATACACTTTTCCAGAAGTTACCTAATTTTGGACAAGTCCAAAACATGTGGAGTAGAGAAGCAGGCTCTTGTTTACACCTGTCACATGTGGGGTCAAGCCCATCTTTGAATTTACTTAAGCTAGCTTTAGACCAGTGGAGATGGTGAACCACTTTAAATTGAATCACCACATGCTTAAGGCATCTAAAGTTAAAATATTTAACAACAAAAACAAACCTTTCCTGTTTTGCAAAAAAGTAAAATAAAATAAAAAACGGGCTAAAATAAGTTAGTCTTGATGCCATAACATTCATAATAAAAGTCATATTTATTCAAGAAAAAGTTCAAGTATTCACGTTTACTGTTCAAATATTTAGTTAAAGTGATAATATGCAACTTTTTCATATTTTTAAATCTTCTCCTTGAGCCAGTCTGTGCTAATATGACTCTTTACAGAGTTAATGAAAAGTCACTTAGCCCCATCTGGTGGTTAGATCCAGAATACCACGATTGCAAGATCTCCGTCGCCGTCACGGTACCCAGGAAGTCACGTGTCTCACGAGGGTTAGGCTAACCCAAAGTGGCTAGCTGTTATGCTAGCTCTGGAGTGTTTTTAGCTCATGATTCCTGATTTTTCCCATCTCTCCCTGCTTGAACACAGCTGATTTCTTTGAAGGAGTAAATAACCGCTCCTGTAGAAAGCTATGAAGGCTGAGGAGACATTTCAACAGGTAGATTTAGGCGTTTAGAAGCTGAAACAATATGCTAACTTGTGTAATGCAGTGATTTAAAACGGACACCAGAGGGCGCCCAAAACAAGCAAAACTGCATATTATCACTTTAAAGTGAAACATTTATAGTTTTATTTAGTTAAAATAGCCTATGTAATTTTTAAAACTGAATTTCACGAAGGACACATTCTCAGAAATTAGAGTCCTAAATTTGAAATAAACATATTTTTAATAATACTTATTATTAATAATAATAATACTGATTTTCCTAATTGTCCTGTACACAGTCCTTTAAATATAATAGGATCTATAATCATTAGTTGAAAATCTTTAATATTTTTATATCATCAATATATTTAGACCTATTTCGTTGCAGACTTCTTATATTTTCATTATTCCTCTTAACCTCAGAGGTTTTTATGTACAAAGCAATAATCAAAGATTAATAATATTCCAGCTTCTCCAAACCTCAGGGTCTGTTTTAATTTATCCTGCTAATTTAATATTGATTATCTGAGTTTTTATTATTGTATCTGTTTTTCTTTGCTGTATAACAGCAGCATAATAAAGAGTAATAGGTTTTTGAGCCTGGAACGTTAACATCTCCTCTACGTGTTTGTTGACACCAGGCTGAGGTGTCTAAATCCTGGAGGATGGATCCATCAGAACCCATCGTTATCCGGCTGCACTTCTCTCTGTCTCAGTACCTGGATGGACCCGGTGAGAGCCGCCTAACAGGACTCCTAATAAATCAACAGGACATCTGATTAAATGATGTTTCTCACCACAGCACCAACTGTTGAAGTCTTTCAACCTTCTGTTCCTGAAGGTTTCAGTGTAGGAAAACAGCTGCAGCAGTGAGTGTTAACACGTTAACTTGAATGACTTTAATGGTTCGATTGATCCTGACCTGCTCCGTTCTTCAGTATCCTCACAGCGTTTATCTCTCAAGAGTGGAAACACCTGACAGATAACCGCACAGAGACCCGACAGAAGAGCAGACACAGCTGGTACAGACCCAACGGGACCATCAAGAAGTTCAGCGCACGACTCAGCATCTGGCTGCCGCCTTCAAAGTACGATGGAGCTCATTGACACAGCTGGTGGGGACATGATGAACCTGATATTAAGTCTTTATTGACCTTTTATCTGCTGTGAACAGACAACATGAGATCCAGGAGCCAGGTGTTAAAGGAGGAACTCGTTCACCAGGAATGAAACCAAAACGTTTCCCAACCCAGACGACGTCCTACACCATCAAGAATCCAGCTGGAGAGCTTTTTACCTACGCCCCCAGTGGAAAGGTCAGGACTGTCATGTCTCTGTCCCCGCATGTCCTGTTTTAGTGTGTCCTGTTTTTAGTTTAGGCCAAATAAACTAAATACAGGACAAACGGAGGCATGAGACACGATAAGGACTCAGACAAAACACATTGTATGTTTTTATAGCTAGAAAGGAAATAAAGTTTTAAATGATGATGATAAATGATCGTATAAACTGAACTATTAAAACTGGAATTTTGTTTAAACAATCTATTCTCTTATCTTCTTCTGCATCACTTACTGGAGTGATCTGTGTATTTCTGACTTCTGAAATTAACAGAACATTTTCATCCGTTTATTGACAGAGAGTGATGGTTTCTGCAGTCAAATCGTCGGTTCAGCTGAGCACCAAACAGCTGGTGGAGCTGCTGTTCACCTCTCAGGCCATCAGACACTGTAAAAGCACTCCCACCCTGCAGCATGGCTTCTTGGTTCAGGTAAAGCTTCTATCGTATGACGGTGAGGAAAACTACATTTTTGTCGCTGTAAAAATACCTGACTTTAGTCCTCCTGTAGCTTTTGAATCTCGTTCACAACAAAAAGTTCCTTAAATTAAAGCAAACCTTTTTCCTGCTGTCACTCAGCACTCATTCATGGTTAGGGGTGGGAGGTGTTGTTGAAATAAATTAAAGATTTGATGCAATCCATTGACAACTTTTCATTAACTGTCTTTTTGTAATTTACTGAATCTAGCTGTGTAGAAAACAGTGATGTGAAAAAGTATTTGCACCCCTGCAGGGTTCTTCTTTTTGTCGTCACATCAAACTTAATTTTCATTGTGATCTGCACTTTGCAAGCGTCACGATTAGAAATGTTAGCTTACTAGAAGCCTATAGGAAACCAGAAGTGATTTATCACATTAACACGAGCACTTATATTTAGACATTTTATTCTCATTTGTCATTTTCTCAGTCCGACAGTAGGAATGTGGTTTAATCTGCAGCCTCGTTGCTTCATAGAGCCGTCAGTGAAACATCGACTCTAAACATTTTTTCATATCTAAATATTTTATGAATTGTTTTGTGTTTATTGTAAAGCTAAACTAACTAGGGAAATATGCTAACGCTCTTATAAATCACGTGAGTGAATCACTGTCGGCAGTCGATTATAACGAGTTAACTAAACTGTGATCATCCATCGCCTTCAGCAGACATTCCATTCATTACAAACTTCATTTGACTTTAACGCTGTGTTCACTGACGTTACCTGGGACAGCTCCGTGGTTTACACTCTGCTGGGCTGCAGACAGACTGTCTCCAACGGACCCGAGACACACCAGCAGGGCCGTAACTACGCTTTTCAGGGAACAAAGATTATAATACAAGTACATATTTTTGGTGAATTCATATTTAATTTGAAGGCTATAAGATAGGGTGACCATATTTTGATATTCGAAAAAGAGGACACTTGGTTCATTTGTGAAACATTTTGATAGTGTTTAGTTAAGTAGTTCTAATTCAACTGTTACTAGTCATGATGTCATTTTATTTAAATGGACTATTTCATGATAAACAGCTTTATGGATAGGAGGAATTAAATAAGTGACATCAACTATTTGAAAACAAACATCAAGAACCTGATTGTTCTTCAGAAGACTGAAGTTCTACCTCTGAAATGAAAATAGTACTAGTTTAATGTACGTTCAGATATTTATTATAAAATTAATGACAGCTGATGTTTTCATTTGATCCATTTAAAGTAAAACATTTTACTGTAACAGTTGAATTATATGTATTTAAAGTGAGAGTTTCTCCTAGTAAGAATTTAGTTACCTATTGTGTTTATCTAGTTAATTTTTATTAAGAACAACAGATTTGATCAGAATAAATAACAGGTTATGGATCTCTGTTTTACTGATGATTTTTAATGCTGTTTTCTGTAAAATAAACAATACTAAATGTTACATGTCGATCCCCAAATTAAGTACTTATTTTATTTTGGTGCATTTACTTTTTTATTAGAGATCATAGATGCGATTATTTGTGGGCGATTTTCCTCCTCTGGTCATTCAGTTCTTATTATTCCTGCTGTGCCTCCCCAGTCTGGCCCTCCAGTAACTCTCTGGTTCTGGTCTGAGTCTACTGGGGTTCGGTTCTCTGGTCCATGTAGGAGGAAGAGAGCTTCAGAGGAGCAGCGCTGACCGGTTACAGCGTGAACTCCTGAGCTGCTCTGCACTGGACCGAAGCTACCGCGCTTTAAAAACAAAACACTTCTTTTTTCACGCGAGTCTGTCGTCTTTATTGACAACCCGCCTGTCAATCACTTTGATTGTTTTTTTTTTTTACCGGAGCAGTGTAACCAGGAAAACATGGAGTGGATTTCAGCGATCTGTGCAATTTCTAATGAACCAGTTGGAATGGATTTCTTTGAAAACGGCCTATTTCCAGTGAAAAGCGATAAAACCCGGACATTTTCATTGATCTCAGAAAACCTCCCGGGTGCTCTGGACAGAACGTGAAAAGTGGACATGTCCGGGGAAAAGAGGACGTTTGGTCACCCTACTATAAGAGGCTTTTGGACAATCAAGTGATTCAATTGTACAAGTATTTTAAGAACATTTAAGTAGGGGGACAGCTGGGGGGGGGGCAAGGTACTACAGCAGGGGGCAGTTGCCTCCCCTTGCCCCCCTGTAGATCTACTTCTGTCCTGCAGTAATCAGGTCTGAGTGTATCCAGTGAAACTTCAGATTAGTTTTAAGTTGTTTACCATGTGTTTGTTTGTCATGTCGTCATGTTTTTAAAGGTGTGTTGAGTTAGATAAAAACTGTCATATTTTCCCTGTTCTATCAGATAATGAGGTATGCAGAGCAGAGACTCCCAACGCTGAATGAATACTGTGTTGTTTGTGATGAGCGGCACGTCTTTCAAAATGGCCCCATGCTGAAGGTAGAAATCTGTCACACAGAAATGGGATGAACAGAATAAAATGTGTTTGTTTACCCAGCGGTCCGCTGTGTGTGTCTGCAGATGGCGGTTTGCACCAGAGAGCTGTGCGTGTTCTCGTTTCACACGCTGGGTGTGATGTCTGGAGCTACCGATGAGGTCGCCACGGGAGCAGAGGTCACTGACACTTCCACAGATTGTTTTAGTGATGACCGAGGAGAGCTCCAGTAATCTCTCTGCTCTTACAGGTGATTGACCTGTTGGTGGCCATGTGCAGAGCTGCCCTCCAGTCGTCACGTAAAAGCATCATATTTGAGCCGTACCCCTCTGTCGTTGATCCGTGCAACCCCAAATCCCTAGCTTTTAATCCAAAGGTATCATCTGGAAGGGATTATTGAGCAGATTTGTAATGGATAGTAATGTGAAGCAATAAAGCTTTCTTTATTTTTCACAGAAAAAGAGCTATGAAAGGCTGCAGAGAGCTCTGGATGGTGTGCTGCTAATCAGGAGGATGACACAGGTGACGGGTTTTAAAAATAAAAATCAGATTCTACGGCTTTCTAAAGCTCGGTTGATGGGATTTGATTTATCTGGCACATCCAGGGTCCATATTCTGAGATAAAGAAGCAGATGGACAGGATCGACCCTCTCGCTCATCCCTTACTTCAATGGTAGGAGATAAAATCCAGAATGGCATTTGATGTTTTGTGTCAAACGTTGTGAAAAATCCTAAATTAAAGTCTGTGTATTTGACCGTTTCTTCACAGGATTTTAGCAAGCAACAGATCTCACATTGTCAAGCTTCCAATGAGCAAGGTACGTCCAGGAGCTGAGTCCTCCTAATGTGTGAAATCAAAGTAAAAGAATGGTCTTATTACTTTCTACCTTTGCTGAACGATGCTTTGGCTTAGTTTATTTTCTGTTTTTTGCTTATCGAGTGTTTCCTCTGCAGCAGCTGAAGTTTATGCGAACGCCTCATCAGTTCCTGCTGATCAGCAGCCCTCCATCTAAAGAGCTTCGCTTCCAGACGGCCAGGAAGCTCCATGGCAGCACCTTTGCTTTTCAGTGAGTAAAATCAGTAATATTCATAAAACTCTAACCTTGACACATAATCATCATTTTATTTATCTTCTTTTAGTGGTTCACACATTGAAAACTGGCACTCCATTCTGAGAAAAGGCCTCATCAACGCCTCTTACACAAAACTACAGGTAAACATTAAGTCTTATGATCTCAGATTGTTTGAGCCACGAAATTTAACAGAAGACTATGAGGGGCCACCAGGGACATTATTCCAAGTTACCTCTCATACACACATGTGAAAACCTAGGTTTTCACATGTGTGTATGAGAGGTTTTCACATCTGTATGAGAGGTTTTCACATGTGTATGAGAGGTTTTCACATGTGTGTATGAGAGGTTTTCACATCTGTATGAGAGGTTTTCACATGTGTATGAGAGGTTTTCACATGTGTGTATGAAAGGTTTTCACATGTGTATGAGAGGTTTTCACATGTGTGTATGAGAGGTTTTCACATGTGTGTATGAAAGGTTATCACATGTGTGTATGAGAGGTTTTCACATGTGTGTATGAGAGGTTTTCACATGTGTGTATGAAAGGTTATCACATGTGTGTATGAAAGGTTTTCACATGTGTGTATGAAAGGTTTTCACATGTGTGTATGAAAGGTTATCACTAGTGTGTATGAGAGGTTTTCACATGTGTGTATGAAAGGTTATCACTAGTGTGTATGAGAGGTTTTCACATGTGTGTATGAGAAGGTTTCACATGTGTGTATGAAAGGTTTTCACATGTGTGTATGAGAGGTTTTCACGTGTGTGTATGAAAGGTTATCACTAGTGTGTATGAGAGGTTTTCACATGTGTGTATGAAAGGTTATAACTAGAGTGTATGAGAGGTTTTCACATGTGTGTATGAAAGGTTATAACTAGTGTGTATGAGAGGTTTTCACATGTGTGTATGAGAGGTTTTCACATGTGTGTATGAGAGGTTTTCACATGTGTGTATGAGAGGTTTTCACATGTGTGTATGAAAGGTTATCACTAGTGTGTATGAGAAGTTTTCACATGTGTGTATGAGAGGTTTTCACATGTGTGTATGAAAGGTTTTCACTAGTGTGTATGAGAGGTTTTCATGTGTGTGTATGAGAGGTTTTCACATGTGTGTATGAGAGGTTTTCACGTGTGTGTATGAGTGGTTTTTCACGTGTGTGTATGAGAGGTTTTCATGTGTGTGTATGAGAGGTTTTTCACGTGTGTGTATGAGAGGTTTTCACGTGTGTGTATGAGAGGTTTTTCACATGTGTGTATGAGAGGTTTTCATGTGTGTGTATGAGAGGTTTTCACGTGTGAGTATGAGAGGTTTTTCACGTGTGTGTATGAGAGGTTTTCATGTGTGTGTATGAGAGGTTTTCACGTGTGTGTATGAGAGGTTATCACGTGTGTGTATGAGAGGTTATCACGTGTGTGTATGAGAGGTTATCATGTGTGTGTATGAGAGGTTTTCATGTGTGTGTATGAGAGGTTATCACGTGTGTGTATGAGAGGTTTTCATGTGTGTGTATGAGAGGTTATCACGTGTGTGTATGAGTGGTTATCATGTGTGTGTATGAGAGGTTTTCACATGTGTGTATGAGAGGTTTTTCACGTGTGTGTATGAGAGGTTTTCACGTGTGTGTATGAGAGGTTTTCACGTGTGTGCATGAGAGGTTTTCACGTGTGTGCATGAGAGGTTTTTCACGTGTGTGTATGAGAGGTTTTTCACATGTGTGTATGAGAGGTTTTCACGTGTGTGCATGAGAGGTTTTTCACATGTGTGTATGAGAGGTTTTCACGTGTGTGTATGAGAGGTTTTTCACATGTGTGTATGAGAGGTTTTCACGTGTGTGCATGAGAGGTTTTTCACATGTGTGTATGAGAGGTAACTTGGAATAATGCCCCTGGTAGCCCCTCATAGAAGACACTGTAAATAAATTTGTAAAACAAGTGATCGTTTAATCCTCTTTTTGGTTTTAAGCTACACGGAGCTGCGTATGGAAAAGGCATCTATTTAAGCCCCATTTCAAATATTTCTTTTGGATATTCTGGTGAGAATAAACATTTTAACGAACAGAATCCCTCTGCAGTGGCGACTTCCTGTCTGTATAACACCTCTACTGTCTTTTTAGCGATGGGTAAAGGTCAACACCAAATACCAAGCAGAGAAAAACTGATGAAGAACCAAATAAATAAAATGAAACAGGTCAGAGTTTCCTCCCTCTCATCTCATCGTTGACGTCTGGTTTCTCATCTTGTTCTCGGTCTTTGTTTTAGGATCAGCTGGGACAAACCAGGTTTCTGCAAAGCCACAATCTGAACTGTGTAGCTCTCTGTGAAGGTGAACTCTAGGACTTTCACACACCGTCTCATAACACAATGTTTAACTTAACGCGGTCGTCTTTGTGTCTTAGTGATCACCTCAGAAGACCTTCAGAAACACGGGAACATCTGGGTTTGTCCCGTGTCTGATCACGTGTGCACACGCTTCCTCTTTGTGTGAGTAAAACAGAAAGCTGCATTTATTTCTGCTCGTAGCATCAATGCAGAATGTCCAAACTTTAGTTTTTCCTTCACGTTTTGCTTCTGCAGGTATGAGAATGGTCAGGTGGGGGACGTGCACATCGACACTCAAGATGCTCAAATCCAGCAGGAAATTTTACAGATAATTGATTCAAAGCCAAACTAGACAAACAAATGACATCAACACTTTAAGAAATGTATTGCTAATCTAATTCAGCATGTTTCTCACCTGTAATATTTTGTAAATGTTTAATATTTTAAAATAAAACTTTATAACATTTTACTGATTTTGTTTACACTAATATATTTAAACGTTCTTCTCATGGTTACGGTTTCCTTCAACTCCTAGATCTGAATCTGTAGACCTAACCCTACCCCATCATGAAAACAGAACTCATAGATCCATATGATAAATTAAAAAAATTAACTATTTAATAATAATAGTAATAATAATAATAATAATAATAATAATAATAATGGATTAGATTTATGTAGAAAACACAGAGAAAACCAGCACAAACAGGACACCAGGGGGCACACTATGACAGGGATTAAATGATTTTCTTTTATTGAGGCAAAAGTTTCAGACCCTTTAAAAGGCACAATAGTGAGTTTGGTAAACAATGTAGCTCATAATGTTTTTTTCATGCCTCTTAACAACGTTCTGACATAGTAAATATATTGTGGCGATTAAAAAACCCCTGAAAGAAATCAATGAGGTTGTTCCCTCGCAGTTCTCTAAAAACCTCAGCCAATCATACGTTTCAGACCGAAAGCAACTATTGGACAACAGTTAGCTAGGTATCGCTAGCTATTTTACACAAACAGAGCTCTCACCCCTCCCGTCTGGTATAATCCTTATGCTGCGCCTCCTTTGGACATGGGGCCGCACATTACCACAGTAACAATAGAGAGCAAAACCCCAGTTGTTAAAACGCTATGCTAATGTTCACCCTGGTTTTTCGTCTTTCTTCGTCCAAACGTTTTTAGTTTCCTGCTAGCTGAAAAGGTGTTTTTCTTTTAGGGACTCTGGTATTTTTTCCTAAAACTGAAGCGCTAACAGCAGACAGTTTCTGTCCTTCTCTCACTTCCTGGATGTTCTGCTGAAAAATTTTCCAGCAGCATTAATGGAGGATTCAAGCAGTGAGGAAGTGAGGCGACAAGTCGGATTGTCCAATAGTTGCTTTCGGTCTGAAACGTGTGATTGGCTGAAGTTTTTAGAGAACTGCGAGGGAACCACCCTATTAATGTCTTTCATTTTTTTCTTATACCACCACAATATATTTATAGCTGTACTGTTAGAACGTTGTTAAGAAGCATGAAAAAAATGTTTTAAGCTACATTGTTTACTAAATTACCTTATGACCTTTAACCGTCTTGGCCCTGTTTGGACTAGCTCTTAGCGCAACAATCAGGTCAGAATCAGGGAGAATGGTTTTGTTCCCATATGTATCTACCATAATCCATCCATTCATCCAACTATCTTATCTGCTTAATCAGTGAGGTTTACGAGGAGCCTGTGCCTACCTCCAGCAGCCATGGGGCGAGAGGCGGGGGACACCCTGGACAGATTACTAGTCCATCACCGGTCCACACAGAGACTGACGAGTCTCACTCTCACTGCATTTGACCTACAGTATCCTCGAGGAGCAGAGGGCAGCTACTGTACAGCTCCCAGGAGGAAATTAGGGGCTCCCCATCAAGGAGATACCTTGATACGTGGCCTGCCAGGGACTGGTCTCCTAGTCAGTAGACAACCTCTCCTCCCTCCTGAACCATGGCTGCAAAATTAACCCATCTCTCCAAAGTGAGATTGTTGGAATTCAAAGAGCTATCTATAAGTAAGATATTGTTCGTAATCTTTCCACAGAACCCACATATATGCATGGGCGTAACTGACGCGGGGTGCACGTGGGACATGTCCCCCGCACTTCTGAGATGATGGTTTCGCCCTTGCGTATATGTCATTGATTTCTAAGGAACAGTCCAGATGTTCTACATAAAAAAAAACTTCACACAATTAAATACATTTCTGATTTTTTTTTTTTTTGTTCTTTAGGAGTTTTTGCAGCACATGCAGATGCTCCGGTAGAGCAAACGAATCTGTTCTGTCTTTTATTGGAAAATGTTCAATTCCTTTGTGAACTTTAGAGAAGCATCAGATCAGACAGTTGTTTGTTCTTCCAAAAAGAGAAAAAAGGAACTCACAGGTTGATCGTTTGAGTTGAATACGTCCTATGAGGCAGAAACTCACCATTATAACAGTGAACTGGTTCCACATGAGCCCTGCAGCTGCCCTCTATCCTCCTCCCTTATTAAAGGTGCGTAAACACAGCTGTTTACAGATGTTAGACTCTAATACTTTTATGTTCTGACTTTTCTGTTTTTTTGAAGATTTGGCAAAAAAAGTTTCAGCCTCAAGGTGTGATTGTCCTCATGCGTGTCATCCTGAAAAGAGGAATAAGTGTGGCGACCGTTTTCTGGGTCAGCCCAGCAGGCGATGAACTGAAGGGAGGAGAGCTGCTCTCACAGCCCAAAGGAAGACATTTTTCTGGGACCATATGGCCCTATGAAGATAGTGCAGAGGGAAATTCTTCATCCTGAAAACCACCAATCTTTTATTTCTATAATCTCTATTTCAGCAAGATTGTAGTTTGACTCAAAATCAGCCAACTTGCACGTTAAGAATGTCCAACGTTAATTCTGAATGGGTTGTTTTAACTGCATGCCTTGTTTAATCTCATTGACCTGTGTTCATTTATCTGTGTGACTCAGTCACTCAGACGGATGAAATCTTGAGCCCTCAAGCCTTTAACAAACAAAAAATAAAAGCTCTAAATGTGAAAGGCATTGTTAAATCAGGCTAAACGCTGTGTGTGCCTTTAAGAGCCCCATGTCCGCTCTACATGGCTTTCCCTCAGCCTCATATGTGTTTGTGGGCATCAGCTGTCCTCAGTAAAGTACAAGGACATCCTTCACACCAGTGGGATTAAAGGAGGAAGAAGAAGAAGTGCTTTCTTATTCAGCTGGCTGTCATCTCTGAGCTCAGAAGATTACAGAAGAGGCAACATGGACAAAGGAGAGAAAGGAGATCAGGACTGGTGAAAAGTTTGGATTACAAAGCTGACCTTTTTTTTTGGTTTCTTCCTAATTGAAGAAGATTAATGCTTCTCAAGGGAACAATGTAAATAAGCCCAAGCTGCAGGCTTGAAGACGGCTTTTTGCTCTTTATGCTATTATGTTTAAACTTCCACAGTTTAAATGCTGCAGGACTGAGATGGAGCGTCAGTCCAGCTCATCCACTTCCTCTGCCTCGTGCATTTCTTCATCTCTACTTCTCAGTCAGAGCACCTTCAGGAGGATCAGCAGCTCAGAGGACAGCGGTGTCTGTCCGATCCCTGGACTTCCAGCGGACATCCTGCACATGAAAGTCAAAGAAGGAAGCAAAATCCGCAACTTACTGCGGTTTGCATCAACTCGCATGCAAGGAGGAGGAGGAGGAGGAGGGGACAGCAACGGGACACCAGTGAGACAGGTGGTCTTCACAGGTTCAGGCAGGGGAATCACCAAAACTATCACCTGTGTGGAGATCCTGAAACGTAAAGTGGCGGGGCTGCATCAGCTGTCCAAACTTTACTACAAGACGGTTAATGAGGTCTGGGAGAGTCCACAGCAGGACGCATCAGGTCCAACTGTGGAGAGGACCGTCCCCGCCATCTGCATCCTGCTCTCCAAAGACCCTCTGGACCCACAGGAGCCCGGCTATCAACCCCCACAAACCTTCAGCGTTCCAGAGGACACAGAGAGACGTCCGCTGAGGACAGCTGGCAGGTCCTCCTCACAGCGCACAGCCAAGAGGTTCTGTCTGGATCCCCAGACTGAGTGTCCTCCTCAAGTTTAACTCACCAAAACTATTTGTGTTCGAAACGGGAGACATCATTTTATGGCAAAACGATTTGTTTTCAGAACTTTAAACTTTGATTTTAAATGTAATTTCCATAAATTACTGGCAGCTACCTGAGTATTTATATAGGTGAGGGGGGATGTCTTCACACTGATTTCAGCTTCAATGATCTTTGTTCTGGTTGGAACTTTAAACATAATTTGTGTTCATAATAATAGATTTAGTTCAATAGGTTTTCTGAGGATTCTGTCCTTTTTTATTTGACATCTGGGTTGTAATAAATTATCTTTTAACAGCAAGAAGAGATGCACAGAAATGCAACTGGACTTATTGTTATATATTTAAATGTTTTGACTTTGAAGGCTCAAGCTTTGAGGTGAGCTTCTCTGTTTATGTGAGTTAATTGCTGCAGCTGAGGTTTGAGTATTGACTTGTGTTATGAAGATGATTGTAAATCACTGTTAATATTTACATAACTGTATTAAGTAAAAAAGTTATGTTCTGGTATTTATGCTAGTAGTTGGTTTGGATATTTGAAAGCTGAGAAAAAAAGAGTTTAAATACCAATATGCTTTAAAAATCTAGCCTGATTATTTTAGTAAAATAAATTAGATTCTGAGAATTATATTATCGCATCCTTTAATTAGCAGAACTGGATGTTTATTGTGAAAACCCTTGTCGTACAAGGAGCAGAAACTTATTAAAAACAAACAAAATGTTACAGCTGAGTTATGACTGTTATCAATCTCAAGGTTTTAAGTTTATCTTAACAAGACGAGCCCAAAAACAGACTTACTTTTGCAGGTTGAGGCCAGAGACAGTGTTTCCCTCCACATCTTGTTTGACTGTTCTCAGTAGTTTTGATTTAACTGGGTCAGTACTGGTTGCATGGGGTGATACCTGGACCATGCAGACAGTCCAACTTCACCAGGATGGAAAATCAACATTACTCTAGAAGATCTAGGGTCAGCTTTGCTGTTGTTTTTTTTAGCATAATTGCCAAACTGCTTTGCATGGAAGCCCATTTCCGCCATTTTGAAAAATATTTTTGATACTTATCTCATAATTATGAGATACTAAGTCATAATAATGAGATACTTATCTCATAATTATGAGATACTAAGTCAAAATTATGAGATTGTATCTCATTATTATGACTTAGCATCTCATAATTATGAGATCGTAAGTCATAATGAGATAGTATGTCATAATAATGAGATACTATCTCATAATTATGAGATACTAAGTATCTCATTATTATGAGATAGTATCTTATTATTATAACGTAGTATCTCATAATTATGAGATAGCATCTCTTTATTATGACTTAGTATCTCATTATTATGACTTAGCATCTCATAATTATGAGATCGTAAGTCATGAGATAGGATGTCATAATAATGAGATACTATCTCATAATTATGAGATACTAAGTATCTCATAATTATGAGAGTATCTTATTATTATAACGTAGTATCTCATAATTATGAGATAGCATCTCTTTATTATGACTTAGTATCTCATTATTATGACTTAGCATCTCATAATTATGAGATCGTAAGTCATGAGATAGGATGTCATAATAATGAGATACTATCTCATAATTATGAGATACTAAGTATCTCATAATTATGAGAGTATCTTATTATTATAACGTAGTATCTCATAATTATGAGATAGCATCTCTTTATTATGACTTAGTATCTCATTATTATGACTTAGCATCTCATAATTATGAGATCGTAAGTCATGAGATAGGATGTCATAATAATGAGATACTATCTCATAATTATGAGATACTAAGTATCTCATAATTATGAGAGTATCTTATTATTATAACGTAGTATCTCATAATTATGAGATAGCATCTCTTTATTATGACTTAGTATCTCATTATTATGACTTAGCATCTCATAATTATGAGATCGTAAGTCATGAGATAGGATGTCATAATAATGAGATACTATCTCATAATTATGAGATACTAAGTATCTCATAATTATGAGAGTATCTTATTATTATAACGTAGTATCTCATAATTATGAGATAGCATCTCTTTATTATGACTTAGTATCTCATTATTATGACTTAGCATCTCATAATTATGAGATCGTAAGTCATGAGATAGGATGTCATAATAATGAGATACTATCTCATAATTATGAGATACTAAGTATCTCATAATTATGAGAGTATCTTATTATTATAACGTAGTATCTCATAATTATGAGATAGCATCTCTTTATTATGACTTAGTATCTCATTATTATGACTTAGCATCTCATAATTATGAGATCGTAAGTCATGAGATAGGATGTCATAATAATGAGATACTATCTCATAATTATGAGATACTAAGTATCTCATAATTATGAGAGTATCTTATTATTATAACGTAGTATCTCATAATTATGAGATAGCATCTCTTTATTATGACTTAGTATCTCATTATTATGACTTAGCATCTCATAATTATGAGATCGTAAGTCATGAGATAGGATGTCATAATAATGAGATACTATCTCATAATTATGAGATACTAAGTATCTCATAATTATGAGAGTATCTTATTATTATAACGTAGTATCTCATAATTATGAGATAGCATCTCTTTATTATGACTTAGTATCTCATTATTATTACTTGGCATCTCATAATTATGACTTAGCATCTCATTATTATGACTTAGTATCTCATAATTATGACTTAGTATCTCATTATTATGACTTAGTATCTCATAATTATGACTTAGCATCTCATTATTATGACTTAGCATCTCATTATTATGACTTAGCATCTCATTATTATGACTTAGCATCTCATTATTATGACTTAGTATCTCATAATTATGACTTAGTATCTCATTATTATGACTTAGTATCTCATTATTATGACTTAGTATCTCATAATTATGACTTAGCATCTCATTATTATGACTTAGCATCTCATTATTATGACTTAGTATCTCATAATTATGACTTAGTATCTCATTATTATGACTTAGAATCTCATAATTATGACTTAGTATCTCATAATTATGACTTAGTATCTCATTATAATGACTTAGCATCTCATTATTATGACTTAGTATCTCATTATTATGACTTAGTATCTCATAATTATGACTTAGTATCTCATTATTATGACTTAGTATCTCATAATTATGACTTAGCATCTCATTATTATGACTTAGTATCTCATTATTATGACTTAGTATCTCATAATTATGACTTAGTATCTCATAATTATGACTTAGTATCTCATTATTATGACTTAGCATCTCATTATTATGACTTAGTATCTCCTTATTATGACTTAGTATCTCATAATTATGACTTAGTATCTCATAATTATGACTTAGCGTCTCATAATTATGACTTAGTATCTCATTATAATGACTTAGCATCTCATTATTATGACTTAGTATCTCATAATTTTGACTTAGTATCTCATTATTATGACTTAGTATCTCATAATTATGAGATAAGTATCAAAAAATATTTTTCAAAATGGCGGAAATTGGCTTCCATAGCTTTGAGGGTAAAATAATCTTTAAATAAATATTGAATTTTTAAATAAGTATTATTGTTTTTATTAGATGTTAGAGTAGGTCGTGTCGGGGAGCTCAGTTTGCGCATGCGCAGCAGGATGTTCCATTGGGCTCTGCTCCTGGAGTAAGTCATACCGGTCTGAGCTGCTGGTTGTTCGCATCATGTTCAGAGCCGCCGTCCGACTTTCGGTCTCCGGTGTCCGGAGTTTAACCCATAAACAGCCGCGGTGCCAAGGTATTTGTTCGTTCTGTCGTCCTCGTTTAGTGTCTTAGCTTTATGAAAGTGTCGGGGCGAAGTTCATGCGGAAATCCAACGTGTGTCGGCACGTTTTAGTTCACGGCTAAGCTAGCCAGCTGCCGTAGTATCTCTGAAAAATTCCCCTCGAAGAACTATTTCATTAATGTTTTGTTAGTTTAGTATTAATTTAGCCTACATTTCATTATTACTCAGACAACCTGGGGGCGTTCAGTTTGATAAAAGTCCCAGTGTTTGGCTCATGGCTCGTTTTGTCCTTGCCATGACCCAGATGGATCATGCTAACATGCTAACTGCTGTGTTCACTCATCCAGCTGCGAGTATTTGAACAGTAAAGCGGCTTTAACAGCCAGCAGAGACACACACACACACCAGCCAGATGTTTGAGCCTTACATCTGTAGGGTTTTACTGTTAATAAGACGTTAATTCACTACTGAGGAAGTAGGTTCACACAGTAATGTCTCACTGATGCTACGTGCAGTATCATAATATGAAAATGGACGTAATCCACCTGACCTTCAGCATTGTTTTTCTATTTCACTCACGGAAATATTAGGAAATTTGAAGTTTCAACCATTGAGTGTTGTTGGGGGCTATTAAAATTATGTTTTTCAGTTTACAATTATTGTTTAAATTGTCTAAATAATTTTGCAAATCAAAATCTAAAGCAGATATAAGTGATCAAATATGGTAATTGCACTTTAAAGGTTACCTGCAGGTGTTTTATTGTTTCTAGTAATAGTGTAGTGGAAGTAACTTTAGTATTTTTTTGTTATTCAGCTGTTCTAGCCTCAAGGTGCTACTCACATGGGAAGCAGGAGACAGATGAGGAGTTTGATGCCCGCTGGATCACATATTTCAACAAGCCGGACATCGATGCATGGGAGCTGAGAAAAGGTAGGTCTCTGTGTGATTCGATACCAAATCCCCAAAATCTAAATTCAAGGTGAAGCCGTCGTGAGGCTTTCTATAAGGAAGTTGTTTCCAGGAGTTCAGTAAATATTAACAATAACAGAAGGTTGGCCAGCTGTCGTCTAAAAAAGGAATAAATCTGTCAGGATTAATTCTTCATTATCATTTTGGATTAGTGCCAAAGAGGATTGATCTGTCATCTGTTTGCTCTACAATTTTCAACAAAAATGGGTACAGAATTCAACAATAAGGTGACTACAGTGTCAATGAAAATGGAAAAACTGACATTTACAGATTTGCAAAAGTATGTGAATGATTCTTAGTGACCGAGCATAGTGGAGAGTTTTCAGCATGCAAGAAATTAAAGAAGCATAGTCAGTCATTGTTTTACTGCTTCATTCTGCAGGCTGGATATTCAGAGTAAAAACGGGCAGTGGAGCTGACAGTTGGTGGTTTTACATTTATTAATAGACCCCTGTGAAAACTGACTTAATTTTAACATAATTTAAAGCATTGTTATTTAGTTTAATATATCAAACATTCCTGTTTTTGTGTATTGACCAATTCATTTCCATACAAACTTATAAGAAGAAAAACTTAGATGACATGGTTTTAATCAGGAATGAGCAGAAAATGGCTGCAGCTGCTACGTCACCGCTCAGTCAGACTGAAAACAACCGGAGAGTCAAGCTGTTGTGATTTATTGCAAAGCCAGACGTGGTTTTATTAAAGTTGTTTCTTTCTCATCTAGTGCATACCTAATCTTTTTATAAACAGCCATAAAGTTCATGCTTGAGGCTAGCACATAAACGTGCTTTTCTGTGGTAAATTTTTTTCTCCATTTTTACAGTTTTATTATTCATCTTTTGTATTTCCAGCAACAATTGCGGCTAATGAGGAAATTCTGGTACAAGTTGTTGTTTATACAGGGTATCCGCGGGTCCTTAAAAAGCCTTAAAAGGTGATAAATGTGCTTTTCCAAAATTAAGACCTTAAATATCATTAAAAATAATAAATAATCCTTAAATTCAGTGTCTAAAGGTCTTAAATTTCTAGAGCCCCTATGATTTCTGGGTTACAAAGATCAGAAACTCAGCAGCACACTGGGTCTAGAAGGGTCTAGGTCACTTAATCTCGTTAATTCAGAAAAAGTAAGCTTTTTAAAAATTATTTCCAGGTGAATGCAATTCGCTTCCGTAAGATATAATGCAGATCAGTTACCTTGATGTTTATTTTTTTGCACTTTCAGTTCCAACATAGGTTTAGTCAGAACTATTTGTAAGGTGGTCACATCCCCTTTCCCATTCCATGAATGAAAGGTGTTAAATTTGATCAAAGTGGCCTTAAAACAGGTCTTAAAAAGTCTTAAATTTGGTTTCCTTAAACCTGCAGAAACCCTGTTATAACAAGGTGTTTGCTGGATGGGCTGCTTAAAAATAAGGATTTAAATACAAAAACGTGCCAATTTCTTTTGAGCTATCATTTACTCACATAGTTGTTTGCCTGCACATTTATTTGTATGTTTAATGCAGGTTAGCCTGTTTTAATAAAGGACGCTTTGTTGAGGACTCTATGATGTTAAACAGCTGGTTAAACCCTGAGATTTTCATATGAATTCATAAATGTTTGGTTAGTTTAAGATTCTCTTTAAGCCTTGTCATTGAAGCTTTCGTTGACTACGCTTTGCTCATTCATGGATACTTTTGTGGTCAGGGTGTGCTGCAACAATTTCTTGTATTTGAAGTAGATTTTTGTAGTTTTGGTTGAGGCCATTTAGAATATAACACCTTGTTTTCATTTGATGCAACCAGAGCAGCAAGACGAGACTTTGAAATAGTGCCCGATTATTGTGCAACCCACTGTGTGTGCAGGACAGTGTTTCTTATTTTATATGTTGTGTTTCAGCTAAGAGAATATTGCTTTTACTTTGAAATTTTGACTGAAGTTTCACATAACAGTTTAGTGTTTAATGCACGCATTGAGACAAAAAGTTCATCTTCAAGGAAGTTGTTTTTAGGGGCAGGGAGGCGGACTGGGACTGAGTGAAAGTTGGAAGTGAAGAACAATAAAGACTGTTTCTGATCTATTCTAAATGACACAACGGAAACATCAACTAATAAGTGATTCGTGTGGTTTGGTATAAAAGAAGGGAAAACCTGCTCAAAAAATAATAAACAAAATACGTTTATAGCCAGTGTGGTTGATTTGTAGTTTTTTTGTAAAATGTTCAACCTGCACGCTGTCACAAATTAAAATTATTTATTTTTTATGTCTACAAATAAGATGAAAAATTCCAGATGTTAAACCTGATGATAAATCCTTTGTAACTTGATGGATTTTGCCCTTTATGTGATTTAATTTAAGCGTCAGATTCAGGTGTACAGTTTTAATCTTTATTTTTCAACTTGTTGTTTTACAGTGTAGTTTTTTTAAGTAGATATTCCTCATAAAATGAGTTAAATTACTGTTGTTTGTTTTCACTTCTGGATAAATGAACATTGATGGTTTTAGTTTTATTATTGTGACCTCAGAACAAACCATGATACTTACAGGGTGTCCGCGGAGTCTTGAAAAGTATTAAAAGGTGATAAATCAATTTTGGGAAATTCAAGACCCTTATAAAGTATTAAAAAGTCGTATCACGGCTTTATAAAGTCTTAAATTTTGGAACGAAAAAATCTGAATTTGATGTCCAACAGTTAGAGTCCCAAAAACATCGTAAATGTGTGTGAATTTAGTCAAGAACGGGAAACAAAGGGTGCGTTAGTAATCCTTCTCTCAGAGCACCAGGGCGGGCGGTGCAGAAGTTCAGAAGCACATTGTACGCTCTGGTGTTCCCGGTGAGTATTACGAACGCACCGAAATGTTAAGATGGAAGAGAATCTCTGTGAACGCTGCTGCATAACCAGAATGGCGGTGAGGTGTTAAAAAATATTGAGACGGTCTTGAAAAGGTATTGAATTTAACTTCAAGATTCCTGCATATACCCTGTACTTAGATGAACTGAAACAAAGGACATGTCCCTCAGAAGTGGACCTTTACAGAGAAAAGTGAGACCAAATTTTATATTAAATATACAGAACTTTTAGTACAATGAGTATTTGGCTCTGGAATTTGTATTTCAGTTTGAGGGTTGTCATTGACCTGTGCTTATTTTTTATTAATTGAGTTCTTATTGTGTCTCAGGGATGAACACGTTGATCGGGTACGATCTGGTGCCTGAGCCAAAGATTCTCGAGGCGGCTCTGAGAGCCTGTCGGAGACTAAACGACCTGGCCAGCGCTATCCGGATTTTGGAGGCTGTCAAGGTGAGGGATGACGAACCTGAAGGAATAAGCTGACCACCTTTTTTCCTCATTTCTTGTCATGAACTCATTTGGTTTTACCTTTTTATTTTTCCAGGACAAATCTGGGCCTCATAAAGATATTTATCCATACGTGATCCAGGAGCTACGGCCAGCTTTGGACGAGCTCGGCATTTCTACACCTGAAGAGCTCGGGATTGATAAAGTGTAGCTGGGTGAGCGCTAAGATCCCCTAATAAGGCTTTCTTTATTTCACCCTGTTTTTTTTTTTACACGTGACCTGAGAGAGCTGTGTTTTTCTTTCAGGTCTAAAAAGGGAGGACATACCCAGGATGCATTGCCCATGTGTTAGAACGTTTGCCTCATCAAGTGCGTGTGATATTTAATTTGGCCTTTATTCAGTTCTTTTACATGTAAAATATGGGTGAATATAATAAAGATACTGTATCAGAGCTATACTGGAATATTTTTTGACAGTTTAAGGACCTGTGAAGTCAATGTAAGGAGAGCAAAACCGTCCAAAAGCTTGTGACCATTTCACCACCAGGGGGCAGCGGTGTCATGTGAATGTAAAGATTGTTTTTCTGTGTTTTTGTTTGCTTTACATCTGTTTTCATTTCAGGGAAAATTTGCTTGCGGTGAAATAAACTTAATTCAAATGGCAGTTTGTCTAATTTATTATCCATAGTTAAAGTGCTGAACAATAATACCACATGCTGGTGAAGGTTCTCAGTCATCCAGGTCATGATAATCCAAAAAAGGGTTTTAAATAAAGGCAACTGGACTTAATTGGTCCTTGAATAACTCGGATGAGCAGCGAAACATCTTCAAAGAACCAAATAAGTCGCCTTTATTTAAAACCCTTTTTTGGAATAATACTACAGTTACGTTGTTTTTTAAGAAGGTAAAGTCATCAGAAGCTTGTTTTTTTGCTAAAGTTGCATGTTTTTGGTCATAAATCCCAAAGCACGTGTTGCTAAAAAATGTTAAATTCTGTTTATTTTGTTTCCATCGCTTGATGGTCTTATCTGTTGTACTCTGAAATGTTCTCGGTGTAGTACGGAGCCAGTTCCAGGTGCATTTCTGTATAAAACCCCTCTTAGACTTATAGGTACTGCAGCTCCCTGAACCACATCTGTTTGGACCTTTTTAAGTCCGACTCCTGATGAGTTGACTGGTCCAATTGCAGCCAAGACCAAAGTAATTTGTTTTGCTGTTGTTCTCATGGTTCATGCAGTATGCAAAATTTACGTGCAATTATGTGTTCTTTTTTAGAGTAAATCTTATCTGCAAGGGCAATAATGTGTTTCTGGTGCATTGATGGGTCAAATCCATTTGGCATGGATGGAGGTGACATGTCCCCTCCAGTAATTTGATCCAAGGGTGCAAAAATAGCATCCCCACCAATAAACGTGCAGCCCAGTGGACCAGGTACAGTGCTGCTGTGCATGTTGTCTGCAGTCATATCAAATCTAAAGGATTTCTGAATGTTTTTCCTGAACAATCCTGGAAGCTGACTGGACAACCACACTAATAACTTGTTGCATTTCAAATAGGTTTTGATCAAAAACACTTAATTAAATCTCTTTATGAAGAAGTGGCAACTTCTGGCTGTATTTTAAAGGCACACTATGCCGTTTTGGCTTGTTTTTAGCTCCCCCAAGTTTCCGTTTTAAGTCACTGTTGTACAAACGTTAGCATTTTCTTTGCTCAGAAAGCCCTAAATCTACCAGTTGAAATGTCTCCTCAGCCTTCACTGCTTTCTACTGGAGCGGTTCATCACTCATTCAAAGAAACCAGCTGTGTTCAAGCAGGGAGAGATGGGAAAAAAATCAGGAATCATGAGCTAAAAACACTCCGGAGCTAGCATAACAGCTAGTTAGCCTAACCCTCGTGAGACACGTGACTTTAGCCGCTTTCATAAGACACACCGTGCCGACAAATCAGCGTAATACTGCCACCACAGTGTGTCTTATGAAAGTGCTATGGCGGTGCGGGAATTTTGCGGTATTCGTGCCGCCACGCTTGGTAGTAATATCACCGCAACACCGGACTTGTGAATGAAGATTATGCCTTGGCACAACAGAGGGAGGTGTCACTAATAACGTGGCAAAAGTGAGCCGACCCCCGACCGGAAAAAGTATTTAAAAATCAGGTAAACATGGGAAAGCTGTTGCACATTTGTAAACAACAGTGTTGGGAGTAACTAGTTACAAAGTAATTAGTTACAGTAATATATTCCTTTTTTGAGTAACTAGCATATTACTAGTAACTAGTATATTAACATTACTTTTTAAAGTAAAGTAATCTATTACTAGTTACAATTTGAGTAACTTACTAGTTACAACACCCCACCCCCAAAAGACATTTGCCAAGGAGTTGGATAAGACGTGTGTTGCTATGGAAACGGAGCTGAAGAGAATATTTGAAGCCCAGGAGCATCAACAGCTGTACAATGTACAATTATGTATGTACTGACATTAATACAATATTCTTTAGAATTTACTGTAGTTTAATAAAATAGTGAGAAAACTACAGTATTTTCTGGTGTCATTCTTGTGTAAAATGTAAATTGATCAGTTATAGTATTTTAGAACGCCGTCACATAAGATATTTTGCCAAAAGTAACTCAAAGTAGTGTAACTTAGTTACTTTTTGGGGACTGTAATATGTAATACAAACTATATTACTTTTTTTGTTGTTGTAACTAGTAATATTACAATTTTAAAGTAACTTACCCAAGACTGGTAAACACTCAGCGGAGACGGCAAACTGGAGTGACACCGATATCCGGGAGCTTCAGGCTGAAGCAGAAGTTGTCCGTCTGTTTATACGAGCGCTTCCGTCTCTGTACCCTGCGCGACGACAGCGCGAAGACCGCCCCCATACCTCCTTTATACCGCCACTGAGAAATCTTTTGTGAAACGCACATGATTGCGCAACATTCCCGGCACGGTCTGACCACTTATGAACGACCAAACGCTCCCAGATGCCGGCTCAGGTTCGCGGCAAATTGCCGGCATTGTTTTATGAAAGCAGCTTATGTGAGACTTCAGGGCACCGGACCAGAGGCTCAGAAGTTACAAATGTGGTATTCTGGATCCAAGCAGCAGATGGAGCTGAGGGACTTTTATTAACCTGTAAAGGGTCAGATTAGACTGGCTAAAGGACAAGATTTAAAATATGAAAAAGTTACATAGTGTGCCTTTAAAATTGCATTGATGATTTTTTTTGTTCTTTTATCCTAATTTATTAGTGAGGCCGGATGTAGGCATGGGCAAGGGGGGGCATTGCCCCCCCAAATTCCATGACTGCCCCCCCAAACGCGATTGCATGCAGAAATAACAAATTTAAAAAATATTTCAGTGAAAAATGGTCAGAGTGAGCGCTCTCTTCCATTTGTCCTCATTCAAAGTAGCTATTGATGAATGACACAGAAAGAAAGAAAAACACAAAACACAAAAAGGAACAAACAAAAAACACAAAAAGAACAAAAAACACAAAAAGGAACAAAAAACAAAAAAGAACAACAAAAGAAAACAAAAAACACAAAAAGAACACAAAAAACACAAAATAAATGCACAAAAATAATTTAAAAAAAATAATTAAAAAAACAAAAAATACACAAAAAAGAATGAAAAAAACAAAAAGAATAAAAAACAAAAAGAACAACAAAAAACAAAAATACACAAAAAAGATTTTAAAAAACACAAAAAAGAACAAAAAATACTGAAATAAATAACAAAAAAACACAAAAAATTATTAAAAAGACAAAAAGGAATAAAAAACTAAAAGAACAAAAACAAAACAAAAAACACAAAAAAATAAATACAGAAAATTTAAAAAACACACAAAAATACACAAAAAATAACAAAAATACACAAAAAAGAATTTAAAAAACAAAAAGGAATAAAAAACAAAAAGAACAACAAAAAAACAAAAATACACAAAAAAGATTTTAAAAAACACAAAAAGAACAAAAAATACTGAAAAAAATAACAAAAAAATATTAAAAAGACAAAAAGGAATCAAAAACAAAACAAAAAACACAAAAAGAACAAAAAAACACAAAAAATAAATCCAGAAAATTTAAAAAACACACAAAAAAATACACAAAAAAGAATTTAAAAAACAAAAAGGAATAAAAAACAAAAAGAACAACAAAAAAACACAAAACAGAACAAAAAGTCCACAAAAATAACTAAAAACACACAATAAATAAATAAAAATATACAAAAAAGAATTTAAAAAACACAAAAGAACAAAAAATACACAAAAATACACAAAAATAATAAAAACAAAAAGGAATAAAAACAAAAAGAACAAAAACATTTAAGGCATTGGGGGGTGTGATGACCAAAACATTCTTAGCATGTCCAGACTGGCCCCCCTGATATTCTACCTGCCCCCCTTAGTGGGGCTGGCTAGATCCGGCCCTGTTTATTAGTGTGCGTGTTTCCTTCAGACCCCAGAGTGCCGTGTGTCTCCTGGTGGGAGGACCTGCAGCCAGCAGGACGAGGTTTCTGACCAGAATAGAAGCTCTTCACAGCTTCACCAACAACAGGATCCAAACTTTTCTCTGCTTGACTCTTTAAATTCACAACAAAAGAAAAAAAACAGAAGTCATGAATGTAGAGCAGTGTAGTTTAGGGTGGGTTCTCCCAGAGAAAGTGGGAGGTTCCCTCCTGCTGCAGGCAGGAGAAGCTTTACGCACGGGGCGGGTCTTTCATTGAAGAGCTGTGTGTGTGTGTGTGTGTGTGTGCGTGCGTGCGTGCGTGCGTGAGGGGGGGGGGGGGGGGGGGGGGGGGGGGGGGGGGGGGGGGGGGGGGGGGGGGGGGGGGGGGAGGGAGACACCCGGTCAAAAACAATCAAAGATGTTTGAGTTTCCATGCGCAGTGACCAGGAGGAGGTAACGCAGCGCTTTGCCACCCCTCCTCCTCCTCCTGGAGCTCCGATCACTCCGGCCTCTTCCTCCTCCTCCTCCTCCTCCTTCTTCTCCTCACTGCGGGGGATTTTAAAATCACTCCATCAAAAGAAGAGAAAAGAAAAAAGAGAAGCTGGTGATGCAGTGTGATTTCTTTCTACCGGAGGAAAACTAGATCAGACCTGTTGGTGGGGATGAATTACTCCAAGGCGCACACGGTGAGTCGACGGGCCTTTTTCTTTTTTCCTTTCGGCTCCCACTCGTGTTTGTTACAGTAACAAAGCGACTGTGTGGACTCACTCCACCGAGCCGCTCGGTTTGTTCTAACGTGTTTTCATGAGCTCTAAATAAGCTGCTTAGTGGAGGAAAGTTCACCGTGACGAAGTTTGAAAAGAACAAATTAAAGCCTGAATGGGTTTATAGTTTGAATATTTTCTTTACAAATGGAGACGAACCGTTTTGGTTCAGTAGAAACTCCTTAACTAGCTGGCTACAAACTTTTTAGTCCACCTTAAAGCCTCTAAATGAGGCCAATCTCCATGTTGTTTAACTCAGTCTGCTGCTTTCAGGCCATGTTCACCTTCAGTTTACCTTTAAATGAGTTTTGGTGAAGAGCAGTCATTCTTTTTTTTAGGGATGTTCGATATTGGCTTTTTTACTGATATCCCATATTGTCTAACTCTTAATTTCAGATACCGATATAAACCGATACCGATATAAACCGCGGGGTACCCCTCATTAAAAAAAAAAGAAAAACTAAATCATTTTTAGATAATCAACATCCCATACCTCCTATCATGCATACATAAACTTTAAATATTATCTGTGCAAAATATGACAACTGCTTCAATTTCAAGTTAGGCAAGTAATGTCGTGGATCGATGATGTCATCAAAGGTTCGCTGATAGATGTTGCGTTCAAGGTTGGCTGGGAAATGCTGAATCCACAGGATTTAATGTAAGGTGTGCCAAATAAATAGAAATATCTCAAAAACTGTACATCGGATTTGTTATATTTTTACATTTTGAGAAAGAAGAGAATGAGCTGAAGAGTTTTATGTGTAACATGTGCGTGGTATGTAAAGGTTATGTGTGTCATTACAACAACCGATACCGATATTTTCCGATATTACATTTTAATGCCGATATCGGCTGATATTATCGGTCTGCCGATAATATCGGACATCCCTACTTTTTTTTCTTAAAAATGATGGAAATCTTTTGTCCACAGTCCAGTTTATCAGAGGAGGTGAGCTCAGCCGGGGGTCCACAGCCCAGTCCTGCTGGGGTGAAGCTGGAGGCGGTGATGGAGCAGCTGCAGAGGCAACAAGAAGCCAAACTGGAGATGAACCTTCAGGAGAAACATCTCCTTCAAGCTCAGCTCCTGTTTGCTCAGCAGGCTGCAGCAGCCAGAGGCTCCAGCTCCAGACCAGACTTCTACGGGCGGCCGGATGGACAGATGTTCCAGTCTCGCCCTCTGAGCAGAGTGGATGTGAAGGAGGAAGGCTCAGATGAGGAGATGCTGGAGCCTGAGGAGGAAGAAGAAGAGGAGGAGGACGATGATTATCAGCAGGCGAAGACTCTCCAGCAGGTTTCACGCTTTCAGCCTTATTCTGGAGCTCTGTCGGCTGCTGAGCAGATACCCAGGTCTCCAGAGGTCAAACAGGAGCAGAAGGAAAGGAACCCGCCGTCTCCTGGAGGCCAGACCGCCTTCACGTCGCCCAACGGTTTCTCTGACTGGAGCTACGACGAGATGTTCAAACAGGTACCTCAGATTCTGTCTGTCTTATCGTTTCAGCTCCGATAACAAACATCTGCTTCAGTCTGTGTCCTGTCCCTCATTATTAATGATTGACTTCCTGTTGCGGAGAGTCGGGCAGACTGCTGCCCGCTCAACCGCCTGTTTCTCACACTAGGAGTGTGTCCCGTTTGGACACTTTGGTGGCGTTTGATTACCAACCAGACCAGACGTCTTCTGCTGTTCTTCTAAAGTCTCAGGCTTTTAAAACCAAACCGAACAAGCTGTTTTTTGCCACTAGCTGGGCTAATTGTGAGAGGAGATGGAGCTGAAATGAGAGCAGTGGATTAATGAAATGGCCTCAGGTGTGTATTCATGGAGCAGGAGGCTGTAAACAGCCTAAATCCCCTAAATCAGAGTGAAATAAGGAATCCAAAGCAGAAAATACTCCCAGATCGCGTGGATGTTGTTCCTCCTTGTTGAGCCTCTGTGTGTGTGTGTGTGTTCCTTTGTCCATATAATACATTATGATTAATGAGGGCTGTGGGTGGAGGGACAGCTGGGTTAGGCCTCACAGCATGAAAACAGCTACTTGTAAAGTTCTCTAGTGGAGCAGGGCAAGCTGTGATTGGTGTGTGTGTGTGTTGTTTATTTTCCTAATTTGTTTTTTGCCCTTCGCTTTGCCTGAGTTTTTTGAAATCAAAATCTCGATTCTCTAATATTTGCTACAGTCTTAACAAAGAGCGTCTCGTTACTGTAGCTCGGTGGATAGCTGTGCATAATTTAGCCGTCTCCTAGCAACGCTAAACGGTGCCTTAATTCCTCCCGCGTGAAATCAATACAGCAAACGGCAGCTGCAGCGAGGATGTGCTCACTTTGTTCAGCTGACCAGACCTGGAGTCTCGCTGTCTTTTCAGGGTGAAGGGGATTTACTGTTTGTGTTACGCTCTGTGAACACCTGTGCGTTTCCTCTAATTGACATTTTATTCTTTTTTTTTAAACTCATTTCCTCCCTGAATTCATCTTTTAGAGGTTTGATTGGACGTCGTGTTGTTGCAGATTGATATTAAAGCTCACGCACTGAACACCGACTGGAGAAAACGCACTCATTGCTCGTTGAATTTTGCAGCATCTTTAGCTGTTTTGTGTCGTTTTGCTCATTAATGAAGAAGCTGGCGGCCATTGTTCGCTGCTGCCCCTCCATTCAGATCAAGTCCTGGTTCTGTCCAAGCGTCCTGCACACACAGGGGTCAGGAAGATGATCTTGACTCGCTTGAGCGATTAAAGGCCCGATTATTAAATTAGGGTTAAAACAAACGACCACCTCCTGTGGGTTCATTACAGAGGTTTTCACTTTCGCCCTGCAGGAGCCGCAGACTTGTTTTAAATAGGCTTATAAAAGGGATGCTGTTTGATCACTTTAGAGACGTTTGTTTTAAAAAATCATGCATAGAAGGAATAATATGTAATGTGCTCGAGTGTAAACTTTTAATATCTAAAACCCCGTTAGAGAAGAGTTTTCCTGCTGAATGTGTGTGAACGTGTGAAAGCTCTGGGAGCAATTAACTGAAGGCTCTTTGTTATTAGATCTGCAGTGGGTCTCACTTCCTCATCAATAAAGTGGGGGAGGGTTTTATTTCAATAAAATGGTGAAAAGACTCGGCTGCTTTTCTCCCTTCAATGCTTTATTTTTTTTTTGCTGGTTAAAAAGGAAACCAGTTTTTTTAAATATATAAATTCCAAGTTAAGCCTTTTAGTGGTGTCAACAGTGTGTGTGTTGTGTTGTGTTTTGCTCACGGTGGACTGTTTAACATCCAGTTTAATGGACTGGACTGGCAGGAAATGAGGATTCTGGACCAGTTAGGAAGATAAAAGTGACAAAAAAAAGAGTTATAAAAGCACAAACAGAAGCCTAACCCTTTATAGACGCATGCTTTAAATCTTAGATTAAACCTGATCCTTTTTTATTATTAAAAAATATATATATTTCAGTCATCCAAAATAAGTTTTATGCAAAATATCTCCTCTTTTGTCTCCTTTTTTCATGAAAAAAATGAGCATCACACAATCAGGCTGGCATATAAAGGGTTAAAATTTAGGTAAATATTCGATATTTGATCAGAACTGAAGTTGATCACAAGATTTAAGCCCAAAAAGCAGAAAAAAAATATTAATCTGGACAAATTTTAAAGCAGTTTCAGACGTGGACGTTTTTGTCCCTAATGACTCAAGAGGGTAGTAAATTTTAAATTTTTTAAATGCAAAAATTTTAGATATGTCATGATATCACCAAGACTGATTTGTAATAAATGCCCCGTGCACAAAAAATATATTTTTTTAGAAAATAACTCATGTTTTGTGTTTTTTTTTTTTTCCATAAATTACATCGGTGACTTTGAGTATTCAAACTGGCATTTCAAGAGTTAAAATCCTCAAAATGATAGAAATTTTTACATGTTTGAGCAGGGCTGAAGCTGTTTAACAGATCTATGAAAAAAAAAATGGAAAAAAATATGAATGTATACATTTTTTAGAGCCACTTTTACGAGCGGACATTTTTATCCACTAAAGTCTCAAGTGTATTAGAATGAAGCCTGAGGGTTAAAAAAGAATAAAAGTCTTTTAATAGCTCCTGATTACACCCAAGTTTTAGATTTTAAGTATTTTTGTGAGCGTCCTTTTAAAGAAAGAGTCTCGAATCCCTGTCCTTGAAGACTACCGTCCTGCTTTACACATTTCCTTCTGCAGCACGAGCGGCTGTAATTCATAGGACGGTATCCCTCAAGAATTAGTGCTGGTGAACCTCATTTTAAAGGGTTAGTATGGTAACTTTAAGGTGACATATAAATAAAATTAAAGGTTCCTCTAAGGCAGGGGTGTCCAAACTTTTCACCACGAGGGCCACAAAAGTTAGAATATTTCCTAAAAGAAACAAGCAAACAATATTTTGTTCTGCTCAAAAATTCATTCTAAATGCAACATTGTAATGAACAGTCTTTGTCAGTACGACACAGGGATCTCGTACGTTTGACTCCATAATAAAAAGCATCAAATTCACCGGATCTGATTTTAGGTTTCTAGAAATGTTGTCCCATCCTCAGTAGTGCTGGTTTGTGACCAATTTCCCAAATCGATTCGATTCATAAGAATCGATTAATCACGATTCGATTCACTGCAGTCTGGTCTTAAATATTTAAAAAGGCTCAACTGTGTTCCAAAATAGAAATATATTATATTTTTATTTTTACTTTAAACAACAGGTTTAAAATGCCAACTTTTAAATTGGGCAGTTTAAACTTTGATGTAAATTAACCAAATGGTTGTAAAACTGTAAACAGAACTGCCAAGTTTCAGTCGAGGGGAAAAAATCGATCTCAGGCCTGATGAATCGATTCGGAAAAATGTATATTAAATCGATTAAATCAATTTTTTTTTTTTACCCAGCCCTAATCCTCAGCAACCAGACCAGGATCTGGGTCTGTCTCCAGTCCTGTAGCTGGATTTAGTCAGGCTTTATGAACAGAGCTCACAAGTCTGCGTTTTGGTCAAAGTCAGTGAGGATCTGTGGAAAGTCGGAAATCTCAACATCTCTTGAATTATCTAAAAAAAAAAATTGAATATTTTGATTGAATGGAACATTTTGCATTTAAAAAGATTTTAATTTACTTGGATTTTTTTGTTTGTTGGGTCTCATGTTAGTAAAAATCTATAAAATGCCATAAAGTGTCTCTCTGCATCAAAATCCTGCAGGAAAACTAAATTATATAACTTTAAAAATGCAGCTGAGGGCCACACAACATCACTCTGAGGGCTGCATTTGGCCCCCGGGACTTTGGACACGCCTGCTCTAATGGACGCATATCCCTCATGTCTGTTAGAGACCATCTTTCAGTTAAATTCATCCTATTCATATAGTGTCTATTAAAATAAACCTAACAAGTCCTGTTTATGTTAAAACTAGTCCAGATTCCAAACCTGTTTAATCTGGTTGTAATCAGGTTCAGTTGATCATTAATCAGTAAAAAAAGATTCTCTGAAAATATCAACTGATAAATTTAGATACATTTTAATAGTTCTGGTTTGGAAACCATGACTTTATAGCTGCTTTGATCAAGTCTTGCGTGATCTGACGCAGCATTACGTCACCTCAGGAGATTCAGACTGAGAGTTGTGATTGACTCACTGTCCGTAAACCTGACCGACTTCCAGCCGTTTCTTTGTGTTTTCTAAGGTCATCTCAAGCTGTAGACGAACGTCCACCGATTCGTTTCTGAGTTTCGTTAAAATTCATCCAGTAGTTCATGACTAACAGGTTGGTGTTGGCGCTAAGGATTAGCTCAATGATTCTGCTAGAGAGTAATGAAATGGTTAATCTGACGACTAAACTAGAAGTAATGATTAAACGAGGGAAACTCTCTAACCCTCAGGGTGCTGGTAGTGATAAACCTAAAACACTGTCATTTAAATCAAACCGTGTTAGTTGAATTCATTTGAAATGACCGGAGACTGTCCGCTGTGATCTCAGGACACTTTGATAGTAAACCCCAGACCTTTAGATGTCACACAAAGAACCCCAGCAGCTTCTTTTGTGCAAACATTTGGGGTCATTTGAGGAGAAAGTCCCTTTAAAAGAAATAAACCTCCGTGAGAGTCCGACCCAGTGGGGCCATCTGCCTCCTCTGGCTGGGCGTGAGGGGAACCAGTGCACATCACTACCATGCTGCTGTTGACTGCTTCAGCATTCTGCAGTTTAGATTTGTGTTTTTACTCGGGGAGAGTTACAGTCCAACCAGAAAGATGATAATTACTGGTCCCTGTAGAGTTAATCATTATTATTATTATCCTACAGTAGGATCACGCTGCTGCATTAAGCGTTGGGTGAATATTTACTTAAAGCACTTATTATTTTAAATAGTCACATGCACGACCTTTAAAGCATGCTGCAGTAATGACAAAATGAAGAATTCATGAAGTCAAAACTGGGATAATAGAAGAAATGAATCGAGTGAAGTCATAAAGGGAGGAATCTGTGCCAACTTTCAGCAGGAAAACGACCTCCCAGCAGGCCTTTCTGCACAGCCGCCTCCCTCGCCACGTCCTGCTGAGGGGGAGCTGACCGAGCAAAAACACGGCCGTTTAATCTGGAGCACGGCTCGCTTCGTTCCTCTGGACCGAGACTCAGTCAGACGCCTCCGAGAAATGTTGTAGTCATGAATTAAACCCGTAGACGTCTACACCGAGAGCAGGTTTCTGTTTAGGTGTTTTTAGAGATGAAGCTTTTGTGAAATGCTGCCTAAATGAATATAAAATGTATTTATTAAAATGAGTAAAGTTAATAGAAGTGTCAGGGAAGTAACAGAGATTTGAAATTAATTGAGAAACAAATTAAATAAGTGCATTTTGCCTGCAATATAAAAAAAATATACCGTTTCTTGTGATATTTAAACTTTTATTTGACATCATCTTTTCATTTTTAAATGTTTTTCCCACTGATTCCATTTGATCTGATGGACCGGCGACCTGTCAGGTGTCTCCCGTCTCTCGCCCCCTGTCTGGAGATGAGCACTAGCTCCATTCCACCTTAAGGATGAAGCGCTTAAGGTGGATGGAATCAGAACAGCAATTAAAACAGTCAGGGAGGTGATTTCTCCTCATTTATTCACTATTTTATGCTAATGTTCTCATCTTTAAACTGAAAACATGTTTTTTTTTTAAACTTTACACATTTTTCCATCTTTTAGGAAACATAATGTCCCAATCTCACAAGCGGACAGGATTTTCTAAGACCTTAAATGGATGTTTTGACTCTTTTGAAGCGTTTTTCTGTTTGAGTTTAAATCATTCCTATGTTACTGATTCTAGAGAGCTTTCTGAACAGCCTCTGTTTGGAGAAATCATGTTTGACTGATGAGCTAACGGGTCGTTCAGCCACGTGTTGCTGTATTTGTTATTTACATTGAATTCTCCAATTAGCATGAATATCCCAACAGCAAAACGTAGCTTTTCTGGTTCATCCTGCAGAAATAACTGCAAAAAACAAAATGTCTGCCTTGTAGAGGTTTCTATGCATCTGGAGTCACAGCTGGACGGTTTAGTGGGGTAGTTTTGCGACGGTCACCTCAAACATCAATGAGGCAAAGACGAATTTCATTGAATCTTCTAAAACCAGCTTTTCTATCTAGGAGGAAGAGGTTTAGGGGGGAGACTACAGGAGCTCTGTAAATGTTTATTATCAGTGTGAAGCTGGAGTTTTTCAGTGTTTGCAGCAAGATGTTGCATACGTTCCACTGATTTCTGGTGAAAGTATATTTTTTCCAAACATTTGTTGGGGAATCAGTGACTGAAACGCTCTCTTTGTGATGGAGGTCTGCAGAGGAATCACCTGATGATGCATTTTCTCTTTTGTTTTTCCACATTTTGTTCCTAATTCATCCTGCGGCGGTGCATTTCCCCACCACTTTGCAAACCTTTAACTGCACATTCCAGCAGTGAACCTCTGCTAACGATGTCTCCAGAGCTACTTGGAGTCAGGTGTTCCAATTAAGGACCTGCGATTAAGGCCCCTCCCTAAAAGTAAAGGCCCACAGCTGCTGTTTGACGTGGACCATGCCTCGACTCCAGCTACCAGAGGACCTTAGAAGAAAGATTGTGGACCTGCACGACGCTGGGAAGGGCTACAAGAGCATCTCTAAGGAGCTGGGTGTTAATCGGT
The DNA here is from genome assembly GCA_006937965.1 of Callopanchax toddi. Lineage (NCBI taxonomy): Eukaryota > Metazoa > Chordata > Actinopteri > Cyprinodontiformes > Nothobranchiidae > Callopanchax > Callopanchax toddi. The sequence goes on from SSNR01000001.1 coordinate 5,016,163, forward strand.
CCACAGTTAGGAAAATCGTCTGCAAATGGAGGAAGTTTGGGACCGTAGCCACTCTCCCGAGGAGCGGGCGTCCTCCTAAAGACACGTCCAGTGCGCAGTGTGATGCTCTACAAGAGGTGCAAAAGAACCTCCCTGTGATTTGTCATAAGGAGATGAAAATAGATGAGAAGGGACATGGAGGAAAGGGGAAAAGTTTGTATATATTCAGTTATGTTAGTTTGATGTGTGATTATGTGTTTGCAGAGAGGAGGCGGCGTCTGGGCTGAGGAGAGCGATGGAGGAAAAGTGAGAGGAGGAGAACCATCCAGGGACTTTGCCAAGGTTAGTAAAAGATGTAAACACGCACAACAACAAATCACTGCACAGCAGCAGCTGATTGGCTCCCCGTTGACGCGTTTTCTTTCTGTTTGCAGCTGTATGAACTAGATGGTGACCCAGATCGAAAAGAGTTCCTTGATGAACTCTTCGTCTTTATGCAGAAACGAGGTACGATTCCAGTTCCTTTTAATACGAGAGGTGTCGTTTGTATTTATGGATCCAAATCTTTTAGCTGAAACTGACTTTCTGTTTGTTTAATACTTATTTACGGATGAAGGATCAGCGGGCTGATCCTTTTGGCAGCTGGCGTTTAAATCGTGCAATTAAGTGGAACAACTCGGCTGTAATTAAAAAAAAAAGAAAGGTTGGAGATCGCTGAGGCTGAAGAGTCCGTTCACCATAACAACCAGTGAATTAAATAATGTTTTATGTTTAAATACAAGTTTTTTTTAGGTTTTTTAAATTTATTTTTACCTTTTTTTAAAAAAAAAAACAAATTTGCCAAAAAACCTGACCTTTATCAGTATTTTAACACCCCTCCTGTTCGTCATTAGCATGTAGCTTTACATGGTAAAGATGCTCCTGCAGATTAGAAATGCAAACACGCTTTATTTCAGGTTAGACAATATACTCGTGTGTGTGTGTGTGTGTGTGTGTGTGTGTGTGTGTGTGTGTGTGTGTGTGTGTGTGTGCACTGTCAGAAATAAAGGATAAGAATTGTACCTTTTTTGTCACAGGGGTGGTACCCTCAAAAGTACAGTTTTGTACCTTTTAACTACAGGGTTGTATCCTAAGGGGTACAAATTTGTACCCTAAAGGTACAGGTGTGACTAGTAAAAGGTACAAACTACAAAGGTAAAAATTTGTAACCCCAGTTAAGGTATAAAATTGTACATTTTGAACCTTAACTGGGGGTACAAATTTTTACCCTTGTAGTTTATACCTTTTACTAGTCACACCTGTACCTTTAGGGTACAAATTTGTACCCCTTAGGGGACACATATGTACCCTATGGAGTATAAATGTGTACCCTAAAAGGTACATATTTGTTCCCCTTAGGATATAACCCCCAGTTAAAGGTACAAAACTGTACTTTTGAGGGTACCACCCCAGTGACAAAAAAAGGTACAATTCTTGTCCTTTATTTCTGACAGTGTGTGTGTTTATCTCAAGCACAGGGTAATCTTATTTCTAGTCTTCCTTATTAATGGGCTTTCCTCCCAATCTGGATTGGAGAGGTTAGCTGTCGGCCCGGTGACTGGCAGACCTGCTCCAATGTCACCCCCCCCCCACCCCCACCCCTTCCTGCACTCAAATCAGCGCAGCAGGAAAAGCCGCTGCTCCCCTCCCCCACCCCTCTGAAATGAGCTTCATTGGACGCGTCTACCGCTCAGATTAAACGCGCTAAGCCTCATTACCTAACTCTGACCTCAGACCCCTCAGGTGTGTTAATCAGAACCTGTTCTCGTGCTTTAAAAACCTACAAACAAAGCTAGCAAACTTCTCGGCGCCACTAAACGAGACGCTTCAACGTCTCCTTTGCTTTTGTTCCGTCGGCGTGAGCAGGAACTCCTGTGAACCGCATTCCCATCATGGCGAAGCAGGTGTTGGACCTGTACAGGCTGTATAAGCTGGTGACGGAGAAGGGAGGCCTGGTGGAGGTCATTAACAAGAAGATCTGGAGGGAGATCACCAGAGGTCTCAATCTGCCCACGTCCATCACCAGCGCCGCCTTCACCCTCCGGACCCAGTACGTGTTTCTGAGGCTTTCAGTGCTGACTGAGGTCATTTCTGCAGAACAGTAAAGTTGGATTATAACTGAGACAAAGTATTATCAAGATGTACTTTGGTGCTTTTATGAACTAGATAAAATGCAAAGACTCAAAAGTTTGGAATTTTTAGTATATATGCACAGCACGCACCTTCAAAACAAAAACACTCAAGTCAATTTCAAAATAAAAGCATTTGTTGGATTGCAGAATTATTTGTATATTTTAGATTTTTCTGTCGGTCTCATGCAGACTGGACATGGACAGCTATTGGGTCTGGTGTAGCCTGATGATGGTTACATATACAGTATGTTGATTTATCAGCAGCTCTAGTGGCCCATTAACTCAGCCATCCCACTGGGAATTTACCTGTTGCTCTCTACTGGCCACTGCTGGCCTGATGCTCGTGTCGTTTGTTACCAAATTTCTACATTTTGACACTTTTCAGGCAACCTGGTCCCAAATGCTGCTAATAAAAGTTAGGCTTTTTTATCGATTTTTCAGAAACTTACTGCTGAATTTGTCTGTATTTTTAAAAGACTTGATGTATATGTGACTAATCGAAACAAATTTAATATCTAAATATGGAATTTAGAAATAGATTTAGAACAAATTTGGGGTTTTTGACAACTGATTTCATTTTACAGCTAAATCATGAGGCTAATAAAGTTCCCTCAAAGTCTGCAGAACTGAACAGAACCAGAGAAACATTCTGCACAACTGTCCATCCTGATTTGTTTATTGACTTCATCTTGATCTGTGGTGTATGTTTTAGCTATAGAGCACTGAATAATACCCGTGGTTGTCCCTTTTATTTATGGGGTGCACTTTGAAATTACATACATGTAAACATCAATAAAAGGCATGTTGCTTATATTGAAAAACTACATTTTTAAAGAACTTTAACATTTAGAATTGGGATAGATTTTTCTCTAAATTGCCACTTGTTGCATGCTTGTGCATGTGGAGTTTAAAAATGGAACCCATCCTTTTTAAAATCTAATTTTCAATGCGTTTCCCTGAAGGTACATGAAGTACCTGTATCCATTTGAGTGTGAGAAGAAAGGTCTGAGTTCTCCAGGCGAGCTGCAGGCAGCGATCGACAGTAACCGGCGGGAGGGTCGACGTCCCAGCTACACCAGCAGCCTTTACCGCTACTCCCCCTCTCCGAGCTCGGCGCCACACCTGCTCCTGTCCTCGCCTACGATGCAAACTACGCCAACCACACACAACGGCTTGACCGCATCCACCAGTCCCTGTTTAAAGAGAAACATCGGTGAGCCAAAGAGTCCCTTTCTTTCTTGGTCATTGTCTTTTTTAACCAATTTAAACTGTTATTTGCTTCTTTTTGTTTAATCAGATGAGACCTCCACCCCTGTAATACCCAGGCTGCCTGTAGCTCTGGCACTGGGCCAGCAGCATCAGCACCAGCAGCATCAGCACCAGCAGCATCAGCACCAGCAGCATCAGCACCAGCAGCATCAGCACCAGCAGCATCAGCACCAGCAGCATCAGCACCAGCAGCTTGCACAAGCTGCCACACTGGAGCATCTGAGGGAGAGGCTGGATCGAGCAGCAGGCGGAGCTGCAGTCGATGGTCCAGAAAAGAAAATGATGAGGCTTGCAGAGGAGCAGCAGCGCCTCATGCAGCAGGCTCTCCAGCAAAACCTGCTGGCGATGGCGTCTCACCTCAACCCCATGAACCTGAAGCTCAACAACGGACACGGTGAGCTGCCTCGGCCCTGACTACTAGTGACCGCTCTGATCACTCTGGGAATTTAAGGGAAAGTCCATTCATTTGTTGTTGTTGTTTTTTTTTTGTCTCACAGAAAAAAAGCAGGATTTATCACTAAGCATCTCTACTAACGGTCCAGCCAGTATCAGTGTTTCTGTGGAGGTCAATGGAACAGTTTACTCAGGTGAGTTCTTAAAGAAAACGCAGCTTTTTCAACACCTCGTCAATTTGAAGGGGAAAAAAACCAGCTGTTGGGTAAAATTAGTATTTTAATGACGGTAGTTCAGGTTTGCATAACTAAAAGCACATTAGTAAAGAAGCTACGGTCAGTAGAATTTAGTCTAAAATCATTAAATAAAGCTGAACAATCACAGTACTGGTGAAAAGTTTAGATTTATCTAAGGGGGGTTTTTATGGAATGTTTGTGAACACTTGACCTGAAGTCGATACCTCTTTGAACAACCTCCGTTTAGAGAAACACAGATTCGTTCACACCAGATTGATGAGCTAACAGCTAGTCACAGGAGTCTCCGAGTCTTAAAACAAATCATCTGGCTGGATAACATCATATTTTATTATTATTATGTTTCTGCCAGAATAACCGTACAGTGCAGAACTGACCATGATGTAATGGTTTATAAACAGGCATGCACATAACCGGTTACCAGGCGCAAGGGTGGATGTGCAAGTATTGGGACAGGGCCATAGTCTGGCCATGATCCGTTGAAACGACTCATTCATAGGGGCGGGATCAACGGTTGTCAATCAAACTGTCTTCACATGCTATTGGATAAAGCCGTTTAGCAACAACCGGAACCAGCTGATGGATTAAACTTTTACCGTATCCTGTCTGCAAAGCAACCAATACATCTTTTTTCAAAATAAAAGCCCTAAGTTCCTCTATCTGTTCACGTCTTAAAGAAAAGCCCAAATCTAAATCGTCCAAAGTTGACGACAAAGTCATTTCAAATGAATGTTGTTTAAATTCAAAGTCGCTGCTCTGCTATCATCGGCTAATCCCGCCCACCAAACGTTCAAGCGCTGTGATTGGCCCGGTACCAGAGGTTCCAATGGAGCGAGGCTAGATCAAAGTCACGGTCTAGTTTACTAGGCTAACTCTGCCATAGTTAGCTCATCAATCCAGTCAGAACTAAAGCCTCTATTTCTCCAAGCTGATGCTGTTTTATAGAGCTTTTTGTCTGGTCGGATTATAATTGTTCAGTTTTTCCACAGAAACCCATTTCAGAAGATCTGAATGTTTCCTTTAATATTCACTGAATACATTTTTGGACCCATAACAGAAAACTATGTGGGGATTTTACAGTTTTCTTTTTCTCACCTTAACCTCTTTGTGCATGCCATTTTACAATATTACAATATGGTTAGCGTTCCACATACCTTTGTCTCCTCTGTGCTTTAGGGACGCTGTTAGCCCAGAAGTCTGCTGCTCCCGTCTCATCTCAGACCGTCACGCCGGCAGGAACGAGTGGCTTCAGCGCCCTCTCCGCCGCTCACAGCCCCTCGTCCACCTCCTCCACCTCCTCAAAGGGACCCAATTAAAGCTTTAAGCACTAAATGATGCTAAGCTACACATGCCTCTCTTCTCAGACAAAAAAAACGTCAGGGAAAATGATCTGCAACACAGAAAGCCATTTGTTTTTGTCGTGTTTTTTTGGAAATAACGTTTCCTTTGGTTCTGACGGCGTAACGACTGAAATGATTTACGTCAGAAAGACCTCGAAAAACGAACGTAGATTCTGATCAGTTTACTATAGTGCCTGTTAGTGTTTTTGTTTGTAAAAAGTTTGTCTAAGTAACTTTACAGTGATTGTTCAGGTGTGTGTGTGAGCTACATTTAGAGGTGATTTATCCAACAGTTCCTCAGTGTGTTTGTAGGATCATCAATAGAAGAATGTAGTTGCTAAAGTGCAGCTAATGAAGACCAAAAGGCCTTAGCTCGGTGTCGTAGCCCCTCTCTCTTTCTGATGCTCTTTTTGTTTTTGTATTTTATTTGATTTAACTTGAGTGAAAACTCAGACTCTCTACATTTCATAGGAGATTTCAGGGAAAATGTGAATGCCATGTTCTGAAGACAGGAAGTAGGTTTGGTGGATTCTGTTTTTTATTTAATCACTTTGGTTTAAGTGGGAAAGCATTTATCTGATGTCAGCTATGAACTTTTCTATGTTATTGCAGGGAATATATATATATATAATGAATACAACATTTACCTCATTTGACTTGACGTGTTGGTAAGTTTCTCAGACTTGTACTATGTCTCCTAATATATAGCTGGGTTGTATTTGTATAAAAACAGAGAATGTACGGTGAAGGAGCTCCAGACTCTGGTCTAATGAACACTGACACAATGCTACCTCATTCCACTATAAAATATGCAATGCTGAATGCAGCGTGTGTTCGTGTCGCCGCGTGCTGAAATAATCTGTATGTGGACAATCAAATAGACATATCTTTGCAAATAAAAAGACACTGAAACTGACTCCTGAAGAAGTTTTATACTCTCATGGTCTTTGGTTATTTTTTACGTAGATATGAGAAAGTGGTGAAGGGAAGCTGTGAATGGGTACAGATGGTATTTTTATTATATTTTTTATGTTTTTGTATTGCTGCTCCACTACATTATTTGATTTAGTGTCTGAATTACCTCCACAGTCTGTCCTATAGTTGGTTAAAATCATTCATTGATGCTAATCAGGTGTGTTTGAGCAAAGAAGCATCTAAAACATGTAGGACGGTGGCCCTGGAGGACCAGAATAGGACACCACTAAAGATCATGTCCTGCGTGGGAACAGTTTTTGTCTCGGTACATAACTAGGTATTAGGGATGCACCGATACCGATACTGGTATCGGCCCGATATCGGTATCGATATCGGTTAAAGTTACCCGATACCAGTGGCTTCACTGTCTGTGACTTGTGATTTCTGTTGTAGTTTCCTATATTGAACACTAGGGGGAGCTATTGAGCTAAAGAGGAACAGTGTGGGTTGAGAGCTGGAGATGGTGCCAAATAGTTCCTTTTATTTGGTTTAAATGTGGAAAACGGCAATAATTTCACTGTGAAATCACAGAAAATGGTTATTTTTCACCTTATATTTTAGTTTTGTCATCATTTTTATTAATATATATATTTTTTTTATCTAACTCAGTTATTTGTTGTAAAAAGTAGAGAAGAAAAAAAATCAAACCTGTATTCCAATTTGTTGCATTTTTTGCTTGGTAGAAGTATCGGTACTCGGTATCGGCGAGTACTCAGATTTAAGTATCGGTATCGGATCGGTTTTGAAAAAAGTGGTATCGGTACATCCCTGCTAGGTATACTCGTGCATATTTCACATTTATTTCTCATTGATGGTCAGCAAAGTTTAGTAAAGCTGCCGTAACCTGATGATTTTTTTAACGTTTCAGATTTTACCTGCGACTTTAACAAACCTAATTTCTTAGAACCAAATTAACATCAGATTAACTTTATTATGTCCAAATCAGATTACATAAGGAGAATATAGAAAGAGTTGTAGTTAAGCCTTAATTCTTTCGTCCTCTGGCTCCCTGCGGGCGGTGCCGCTGGAGGGTAGGGCTCATGAGGGGGTGGGGTTGAGGATTTGCTGCCATGATAGTTATCCTGTAGTGATGGCATCTGGGACGCTGCACAGCAGAGATGTATTATTATGAGCCGGAGATTTCCGTCTACAATCCCCTCCCACTGGGGAGGAGGGATGCTGGTCAGATCACTCTGCAAATGAGGACATCAGTGTCCTCTGATGGAAACTGGGAAAGAACATGTGGAGAGTTTGAATGGGATTTCCAGCTTTTACCAGGAGAATGGATCTGCAGCTAGAAGCTTGACATTGTGGAAGGCCTACGTTATGGACGAAATGCTTTTTCTGTGGACGTGATGTAAGAAACTTCTCTTTTTGTGGCTCATGCAAGATTTTGTGCCTTTTTATGTCAAACAATGACTTTTGTTCAGTTCCTAAGACTGGCAAATATCAAAAACAACCAAAATGCTTGTCAACTTTAAGCAACCAATGCCGTTTCAGTGGACATCTGGACTTTAACTACTGGATATTTTAGAGCAAATCCCACTCAGACTTTTGGCACCATGCCTTATCACGATGATGAGTACCCAGGCCAGCCTCTCTGGCAGTCCGTGATGCTTTTCTGCTGCAAGGGCATGATCGAAGGCATCATGATCCTTCTGTTCTTCTGGCTCCTAGTGCAGGTCCTCTTCACCAAACAGCTAGAAGGTACGGTATGGTTCAAATCTGGACTTTTTATAACATTAACTTTGTTTAAATTCATCTCCAGGAAAGGTCTCGTGTGACTGCAATCAGAAATAAATGTAAATATTTTTATTTGATATAATTTTTAAAAGTTACTAAAGTCTGTGTGGATAATTAGTATTTGAGCCCCTGCTGATTTTTAAAGTTTTCCCGCAACAAGTGGAGACGTCTGCTCTTCATCGTAGGTTCACCTCCACTGTGAGAGACAGAATCTAAAGAAAGTCCAGATTTTAAAATAAAATAAAATAATTAATTAGCGCTTTTAGTTCATGCAAAAAGTATCTGATACAATAGGAAAATATTTGGTCCAGAAACTTTTGTTTCCAGTTCCAGAGGTCAGATTTTCTCGTAGATTTTAACCAGGTTACCATCACTGCAGCAGGGATTTTGACCCACTCCTCCAGACAGATCTTCTCCAGATCTTACAGGTTTCAGAGCTGTTGCAGATTTTCAGCTCCTCCAAAGATTTTCTGTTGGATTCAGGTCTGGAGGCTGATTAGGACAGTCCAGGACCTGATGGAGGACCTAGCCATGATCCATCTTCAGTGCTTTTACTGAAGGAAGGAGATTGTTGCTCAGTATCAGCAATTAGAGTTTAAACTACCGATACTGGTATCGGCCCGATACCAGTATCGGTATCGGCCCGATATCGGTTAAAGTTACCTGATACCAGGAACCGATACCAGTGGCTTCACTGTCTGTTAGTGATGGGACCAATTAACACTGATAAGTGGTCTGTTCGCCACTGACAGCCACACCCATTGGCACAGCTGCACCTTAGACAATGAAGGCAGCTTGACTTCTTTTGTTATCTAGAAAGTTTCAAATCATCCTATTAAAAAACAGCCATTCACACCTCCAACCGATTCATCACCCAAGCCCTTTCCCAACAATAACTCCTCTCCACACCCCTCCCTTTCACCCTCAGACCCCCTGCCTGCATTAACAGGCTTTTGTTTGTTTTGCCATGAAATTAAAAAGTGAATACAAAGCAGACATGCATAGTGCTTACAGTCACCCCCAAAACAATGAACGGTTCTCTACAAAGACTCGGTTCTCCTCGTTCACAGTGAAGAGCCGTTCAAAAGATTCGGTTCGTTCATGAACGTCATCACTACTGTCTGTGACTTGTGATTTATGTTGTAGTGTCCTATATTGAACACTAGGGGGAGCTATTGAGCTAAAGAGGAACAGTGTGGGTTGAGAGCTGGAGATAGTGCCAAATAGTTCATTTTATTTGGTTAAAATGTGGAAAACTGCAATAATTTTACTGTGAAATCACAGAAAATGGTTATTTTTCACCTTATATTTTAGTTTTGTGATCATTTTTATTAATATATTTTATCTAACTCAGTCATTTGTTGTAAAAAGCAGAGAAGAAGAAAAAATAAAACCTGTATTCCAATTTGTTGCATTTTTTTGTGTGGTAGAAGTATCGGTATCGGTACTCGGTATCGGCGAGTACTCAGATTTAAGTATCGGATCGGTTTTGAACAAAGTGGTATCGGTACATCCCTAGTTTAAACCAAAGAGTTCTATCTTCCTCTGACCTCCTGACCTTCTCCCAGGCCTCCTCTGGATCATCCAGATGGTCTCTGGTAAACTTCAGACGGACCTGGACATGTGCTGGTTTCATCCGGGGGACCTCCTGCAGGACTTTAACTCTTGACGGCGTGGTGTGTTACTAACCTTTGACCTTGTGGTCCTCGCTCTCTTCAGGTCCTCGTGCAGTTCTGGGCTGATCCCTCACCTCTCTGATCACTGATACTCTTGGAGCTCCAGTCACCTGGAGTTTCTTTTTAGATTCTGTCTCTCACAGTTGAAGACAATGACAGACCTCTCCACTCTCTGTGGGAAAACTTGAGCAATGATGGATCCAGTACTTTCCCCCCTAAGTTTCTGGTTCTAGTTCAATATTTCTTCTTTACTTTAGAGCAGGAATGACTTTGTGAGTTTTGAGTCTCTTTGCATGTTGTCAAAATGCACAAACAGAGCAGGCATGTCCCTCTATTAGTTTGGTAGTAGCCACATTTATTGTTATTACCTTTTCAATAACTCGACTGAAAAACAGGACAGCATCATACAGGATGCGGATTATGGAAATCACAGTTTATGGAACATTTTAGACACACCCAGGATTTGATAACTCCTCTATTGTGGTCATAATGGGTTTAAGGAAAAGGCAGACAGCAAGGATTAGATCGGGGACATTTTTCTCAGCGCTCATGATTATATTTCAGTGTCATGTTATGACAGATTTACGAGTCAGTACACGTCCAGTCACTGGTAGATACATCCTGTTTCATTCTAAATAATCCTGGTCCTCAGTGGCTCTTAGCCTGCATGTTCTAGATCAGGGGTGTCCAAACTTTTCAACATGAGCGCCAAAATCACCAAGTGTCAAGTCCTCGAGGGCCACAAAATGTAGAACATTTCTTAAAAGAAACAAGCAAAAATATTTTGTGCTGCTCAAAAATTCATTATAAATGCAACATTTTAATAAACAGTCTTTAATACGACACAGGGATCTCGTATGTTTGACTCCATAATAAAAAGCATCAGATTCACTGGATCTGATTGGTCGACTGTTTTTAGGTTTCTACATTTAGTTCCATCCTCAGCACCAAGACCAGGATCTGGGTCTTTCTTCAGGATCTGGGTCTGTCTCCAGTCCTGTAGCTGGATTTAGTCAGGCTTTATGAACAGAGCTCACAGGTCTGCGTTTTGGTCAAAGTCAGTGAGGATCTGTGGTTCTTTTTACCAGGAAATAAAGCCGGAAATCTCAAGATCTCTTGAATTGTCTCAAAAATGTTTAGATTGAATGGAAAATTTAGCATTTAAAAAGATTTTAATTTACTAAAGCGGCTCTTTGCATCAAAATCCTGCAGGAAAACTAAATTATACAACTTTTAAAAAGCAGCTGAGGGCCACACTTTGGACACGCCTGTTCTAAATGTTTTCCTGCTCCAACACACGATTTGAATGACCTGTTCAGAATGTCCTGAAGTTCTGCAGAAGCCTGTTAATTGATTCAAATCAGGTGTGTAGGAGCAGAGAAACATCTAAACACACAGGATAGTGGGACTCTGGGATCAGGATTGTAAGTTCCTTAAATGAGTAAATACAGCAAAATGATGAACTCGTGATGTATTAATCTGGGTCATTTAACAAACCAAAATGTAAAAATCAATGTCTGAAAAACTGAGAAAATCCTTTGATTCAGTAACGGGAAGGGATTACTTTCTGTATGTTCTCATCCATCTAGAAAGGCAGAAGATGGATGGGTGATCTCATCATCCTCTCACATTCTGGAGGATTTGTGTTCCAGTGGTTGCTTAAAGATTTCTCCTGGTTCTTCTGTTGCGCTCTGAACCACAGCAGAACCTTTACGATACCTCGATTCACGATAAGAATCACAATACAGGGACAACGATACGACATATTAAACTATTAGCTCCGTGGTTACATTTACTTGATTTAAACCCCCTCATATAACCAGGCTGTTCTCAGCTCCCAGAACGTTTCCCTTCAGAAGAAATAAAAACACTGGCTCCTTATGCTGCCCCCTAGTGGTCAGAGTCTTAAATGCAACACCAAAAAAAAGTAGAAAGAGCTGTGAGGAGAGCAGAGAACAAGATTAACTGAAACAAATCAGGGAGCACAGTTAAGAATTAAACTACAAAATAAAATAAAACCAAAAGACAGAACAGCTGAAAACCCTTTACCTTTATTTTAAGAACGTTACCAGGTACTTTCTTTGTACATGCATGAACTCACGCCCTTCAAACCTCTGAAGTGTCCCATTTTCTTTCTGCAGTTCATCTTCAGATTCTCCTTCTGGTCGGACTGATCATCTTTTGTCTGACTCTCATCCTGGGGTGTGTCTTGTGCTGGAGAAAAAGCGACTTTTGTTCAGGAAAAGACAACGTTCTGGTCACAGCGGCTCAGCCTGCCGCCGAGCCTCGACATCCCTCCGGAGCGACAGGGCAGCTGGACGGAGACCTGCTGGAGTACCCGTCCACCTTTACCAGCCCAGCCCCGTCTCAGGCTGAATTCATCTCCCAGTCACTTCCTGGTCAGGGAAATGAACAGAGAACATCCTGTTTCTCCCTCCGTCGCTTCAGCTCCCCGCTGCAGACAGCACCCCTCTATAAACCCATACATCCCAGTCGGGCTTCGCTGCCTTCTCTGCCAAAACTGGGGCTGCTGACTAAGGCCATGCAGAGGCGCTGCACCATCACAGGAGACATTGTTTATAGTGAACACAGCAGACTCACTATTAACTCTCCATTAATGCCTGAAAACCTGATCCCACTGACTATGTTAAACTACGGCTCCAATGCAAACTGCAAACCGTTTTCTTCAAAACCCTGCCTCCACTTTACTTTGGCCTTCTCTCCAGAGCAGCAGACGTTTACAGTCTCTGTCTCAAAGCTCTCTGGGATGCCTCAGAGGCTGCAGGACGTGACTGTGCTGGGCAGGCTGCCACCGCTGCACACCTGTCCGGCTCCGGCCGTGGCTCAGACCGGCCTCAGCTCTGAGTCCAACAACCTGGTGCTGGTTTTACACGTCGGCTCTGTGAAAGAGCTCCAGAGCTGTGAACTACGATTAGCTGTTTATGAGGAGGTTGCAAAAGGCTCCGCTCTGGGCGAGGTGGAGGTCAGATGTGGAGGAACAGACTGGAGAGCAGAGCATCCTGTTCACCTCATAAAAGAACTCACTGCAAACAGACTGAACAGAGAAAAGGTCTCTGTGGGAACGAGCGATGTTTCAAATTCGACTTGTTCAGTTATTCCTTAGATACGACCAGGAAACATAATTCCTAATATTTATAGCTCTGTTGGGTTTTACTCTTCGTAAAACAGAGAAAATGTGATTATGACGTGTTCCTTTTGACAAACTTATGTAAAAAAAAAAAAGCAAAATGAAACAGAGGGAATCCAGTTTGAAATCAGACTTTAGACATTGTTCTGTTTACAGTTTTTCCTGTAATTTTGTAATTTATTAGCTAGAATAACACACGTTTACCCCAGGACAGCCCAACCGATCAAGGTGACTTTATTTATTTACATCTGGAGCCAATTTTCTGGCTATCAGAGCAGATTGTTGCCATAGAAACCAATCAGGAGGAACTTGTTTAGAGGCACAGTTACTCCTAAACTCTTTAAAAAACCCATTTATTTTTATTTAAATGAATATTTGACAATTTTGACGTTTGATTCTGTGTAAACATTCGAAATAAATAAATTACTAATTGAAGATACTAAAAGCTGCAGTTCTAAAAAATATTATTAAAGGCATACTATGCAGTTTTGCTTGTTTTTAGCTCCCCCTAGTGTCCGTTTTAAGTCACTGCTGTAGAAACTTTACTTAAAAACTGCCCAGAGAGCCCTAAATCTGTTGAAATGTCTCCTCAGCCTTCACTGCTTTCTACTGGAGCGGTTCATCACTCAGTCAAAGAAATCAGCTGTTCAAGCAGGGAGAGATGGGAAAAATCAGGAATCATGAGCTAAAAACACTCCGGAGCTAGCATAACAGCTAGCCATGTTGGGTTAGCCTAACCCTCTGAGATACGTGACTTTGTGAGACTTCAGGACACCGGACCAGAGACTCAGAAGTTACAAACGTGGTATTCTGGATCCAAGCAGCAGATGGGGCTGAGGGACTTTTATTAACCTGTAAAGGGTCAGATTAGCTCAGACTGGATCAAAGACAAGATTTTAAATAGGAAAAAGTTACATAGTGTGACTTTAATGTGATAAAAGAGCTGCCAAAACAACTTCAGTCTCCAGAAATTCATATCAGTTGATGAAAATGTTTTTTTTAATAAACCTTTAGATCACAGTCAATTTTGTGTTAAACTGTTATTTACTTGGATTTTATGGATATTTCTACTAAAGTAACCTTGAAATGTAAAATTGACAGCCATGTAAAGGTTTATATTCTGTAAAACCTTGAAAAATGGATCAACTCTAGATGTTTAGATGAGTCGTTTTTAGCTCATCAGTTCTGTCTAAATGGACTCAACTCCAAAACGTACTGCTGCCATCCTGAAACTATTAGCTATTTTCAGTTTCACATGACAGAAGTTCCTGTTGGACTTGACTCTCTGAAGACACTTGGCTGTTGTTGGTGTGGTGACATTATTGTTGTTTTATTTAACACAGAATTTCATGTAAATAAGATCAAATTGAGGATGGTTTATAAAACATGAGTCGTTATGAATGGACTGGAGTTGTTTGTAGACACTTTGATTGACCCTTTGTATTCAGACTAGCTATAGCTCATCAGTCCTGAAGGAACTACAGCTTATTTCTCCAAACTGAGGCTGCTCAGGAAGCTACTTACAATAGATGAGATAATTATAACCTTTATATACCTTTAAAGGTCCCACATTCTGCAAAATCCACTTTCTAAAGCTCTTCTAACAGTCATATCAGTCCCAGAGACTGTGTCTGAGACCCAAAAGTGAGAAAATATTTTCACCGTTTTCACTTCCTGACTCTCATTTTTGGGAAATGTGTTTTGAGCTGATGCCAAAACGGCTGGTTTCTAAATCTTTCCCCTGCTGACGTCAAGATGGGAAAAGACCCCGCCTCTCTAGAGGACAGAGCCAATCAGGAGCACCTTTACCTGAGCCCACCCTTTAAAAACCACGGGAGCGCTCATCCTCACAAACGTTAGCAAACAGTCACGGTGAGGCTACGAGCAAAGCACGACAGTTGCTTCGTAGATGGTTGATCAACGAGCACTAAAGTATTTTTTCACTCCCTTCATCTGAGACCCACCAACGTCTCACAAACGCGTGGAGAAGAGAGAATTGGAAAGGAAAGTTTATCTTCAGGAAGTTGGATGAGGGGGTGGAAGAACAACAGCTGACCTTAAAGTGAGGGTCAGTTTGACCAACGCAGAGCTTTGACCTGTTACTGAGATGGAAAAAATTAAAGATTCAGAGTGGATGCAGAATATGAGACCTTTAAAACAAAACAAAATATAAAACATGCACATCATGGTTTAGGAACCACAGAGTTCTCCCTACACTGTATGTACAGTAAACTTGAAGGCACACAGATTCCTGCTGACCCACTTGTTCTTGCAGAAATCTGCTGTTATACCCAAAACTTGACTCCAGATGTAAATAAATCAGGTCACCTTGATTGTTTAGGAAGTCCTGAAGTAAACAGCCTTTTTTTTTAACCTCAAGAGTTCCAGTTTTAGTTCATCTGGGTTCAATCTGAGCAAAAGCATCACTTTGATGTTTAGAACACAGCTTCACCTTTCATTTCTCGTTCATTAAGATTCCCTCTCTGCCCTTTGAACTTTCACCCAGTCACTGCAGAGTCAGAACTCCCAGGATGCACTGGTGCACAGGGGCCTTAGCTGCCCTGCGCAGATCTTCATTGGGCTTCAGTACCAGGTTCTGATCCACTGCATCAAAGTCACGATCCTCAGAGCCGACAACCTCCAGAACCTGGTTCCCACGCCGACGGCAGCAGGTAGAAAACGGTTTGGAATCCCTTAAATATGACATTTCAGACTTAATGCTGCTGTGTGTAAACAGAATGAAGTTTTACTCATCAGGGTCAGAGGTAAAGTCATTCCCTATGTTTGCTTTTAATATTTAGAGGATTAGGTGACGTTTCAGAAGCCAAAGGCAGCAGCAGATCATCCCTTTTTAAAAAAATGACGTCATTTAATCCTTCACTATTTAAAATCCTTGCAGTCTCCATGGGAACTCTGATCAATCTAATCTTTGTTTGCTTTCAGCCCATCTTTGAATTATTATCATCGTAGCTGAGTGCATCCTGTACGCAGGGTTTTATATCCCATTCATGTGTCTCAAAAGCATCAGGATCTCTTTTTGTTTTGCAGATTTTTATTCACAAAAATTAAAAACACACGTGTGAACTTTGACTTCATTCACAAACAAGTTAAACGTTTAGATATTTGAGGTAGCCATTCTTTCCTAATTGCATTTGAGCTTGGAGAACATGTGTGTGTGTGTGTGAAGATTACCAGGTGGTGATCAACCTGCGCCATGAGGGCGTTTTGATCAGCAGCAGAGAGACGACACCAGAGTCCTGCACCGTTTGGAATAACACGTCCTTCCTGTTCCAGCTGCCTCCAGGAGACGTCAGTCAGCTGCCTGTCCTGCTGGAGTTTGTAATCATGCAGGTAACAGTTTTCTTTGGAGTCTTTTTAATAGACTGAGATCTGCTGTTACAAACTAAACATTTTCTCTTTTCTAATAAAACAGAACCAACGGTTTTCAGGGTGCAGAGTTGTTGGTCGAGTCCTGATTGGGGCTGGAGCTGCAGACGCAGGACGTACTCATTGGTTGGACGTGTGCAGCCTGCAGGTGGAGCGTGCACGCTGGCACACCGTCCAACAGGAGACATTTCAACCCTCAGGTGCTGCAATTATGTCCTAACCAGTGAAGGATTTCCTGAGGCAAATGTAGACCCTTTTTCTTTCAAAATGAATGTTTTACAGACAGGATCCATCTGGTCTCTATCAGGTCCTAGGAGTCCAGTCAGTGTTTCAACATGTCGAGGTTTGTCTGGACCGGTGCAACAATTTTTATTTTTAACCCTTCTGTTGGAGATGTGATGTGTCTGGGATCAGCTTCGGTCGGACACGATGACCTCACATTTAACTCCAGAATGAGTTGGTCTCATGTAGGGATGCACCATCCACCATCGACCAGTATCGGTATCGGCCCGATACCGATATCGGTTAAAGTTACCCAAAACCAGGAACCGATACCAGTGGCTTCACTGTCTGTGACTTGTGATTTCTGTTGTAGTTTCCTATATTAAACACTAGGGGGAGCTATTGAGCTAAAGAGGAACAGTGTGGGTTGAGAGCTGGAGATGGTGCCAAATAGTTCATTTTATTTGGTTAAAATGTGGAAAACTGCAATAATTTCACTGTGAAATCACAGAAAATGGTTATTTTTCACCTTATATTTTAGTTTTGTGATCATTTTTTAATATATTTTATTTTTTTTTAATCTAACTCAGTTATTTGTTGTAAAAAGCAGAGAAGAAAAAATAAAACCTGTATTCCAATTTGTTGCATTTTTTTTGTGTGGTAGAAGTATCGGTACTCGGTATCGGCAAGTACTCAGATTTAAGTATCGGTATCGGATTGGTTTTGAACAAAGCGGTATCGGTACATCCCTAGTCTCATGTGGACTAAAGGATTGTAAGGAGTCCAGAACAGGTTCTCCTCTAACAGGTCTGGAGGAGATGTTTGAGATGAAATCGTCTTCTGGGTTTCATCAAACATGCTGCTGTGCATTATGGGTAAAAATCTGTCAGAAGTCCTGTGATTTTCCCCCCAGTTGAAGCTTTACAAACCAAAGTCAATTGTTTAAAGCTTAAAAGATGAGAGGTGAGCAGTAACCATAAAAATATGGTTTTAACAAAACTCTGCAAAACACTGAGAGCTAAACGGCATCAGAAAGTCTTGATCTTGAATTTAAACCATGACAGGCTGAGGACCTGCAGGGTTCAAGATGTCATTTTCTGTTTCTCTAAGTGTTTGAGATCAACGTTTTGGGATAAATACGCCTGGAAAGATTGTCCGTTCTCTTTTCTACTTGTAAATTGAATCAGCTGATATTAAAACATGACCAGTTTTGTGTCTGTTTGTTGTGTAAAATGAGGTTCAAGAGGATGCTCTATACCTATAGAGTAAAGATGAGGTGGTTAAAACCTGAAACATGGCCTTATTTATTTCTCCTTTTAAGCCAGTATTGTCTTTATGCTATCATTACAACATGACGGGACCTACAAAGTGTTTTAGTAAAATGTTTTTGTGAATCCAGAAATTACCTTTACTAAAAGAAAAGTAAGTGCACAGTTATAAAAAGTGGTGTTTTTTTAAACCTTGTTTCTTTTATGCCAGAAAAGCAGAAGAACATGGATGAAAGTCTTAAACTTAGTAGCTTTTTAGATGTTTATCAAGGTATTCTGGGGGAAATATCAGCTTCATCAGTCCACAAACAAAAATAAAAGCACATAAAAGTTAGCTATCTCTGTAATTTAACAATCCTATAAAGATAGAAGATGTTTAAGAACGTGAGGAAACTTAAATTTCACTGAAACTTGTTTGCATTTATTGTATTATTTGGCATATTGCTGTTTTAACCATTAAAATGGAAATTATAAAATCAGATTGACAAAATAAGATCATTTAAAAAGTTAAAACACAGTCAGTTAGTTCTTCATGCTTCCTGAAGATCCACCTCTCAGACACATCTCATCACGGTGATGAAGACCGGAGCGTAGCGCCACCTCTCTGCAGGTTTTCTGCCTCCAGGTCAGTGGCGGATCTAGAAAAAAATTAGAGGGGGGGCCAGGCAGGGGCCAGCTGCTATTTTAAAGGGGTACATTCTAAAACACTTAGCACTTAACATGGGGGCCAAGCTTGTTGTCAGGGGGGCACTGGCCCCCCTGGCCCACCCCCCTAGATCCGCCCCTGCTCCAGGTTGATTTCATCTGGAGAAACGGAACTCACTTCTCTGATTTTATTGGCTGCTGTGCGCAGCAGTGTCCATCACAAACATTTAAACAAACATGGATGAAGTTAAAATTTGACAACTATCCATAAATTTGAGCTGAAAAGTTTCTCTGATGGCTCGTGAATAATTTTAGCAACAGCTGTGGTTTGAATATTCATAATTTTCTCCAAAAGTCAAAGTTTTTTTATTTATTTATTTGTGGATCTTCGAATCAAAGGCTGCATCAACAGATATATTCTAAAAACTTCCCGTTTTAAAGGGTTTTTATTACGTTTTCCAGCCTGTTACTGGCTTCCAGTCTGGCCTCATGCTGTTCGTATCCCAGTAGATGTTTTATAACTCATTCTGTGAGAGTCAGAAAGCGTTTCTCACCTCTGATTCTTTAACTAGAGTCATATTTATGATCATAGCTGAGTTTCATTCCACAAAGAGGTTACTGTGTTCAGTCAGACGCTGGGATTAGAGCGGTCTGTGTTTATGTCAACATATATGTAATGAAATACCTTTAATTTTATGAAATAATCTGAATATGATGAATAAAACATGCAGGGTCAGCCATTAGAGAAATTAGTGTATTAAATTTAGATTTGTTTTTAGATTCAGTGGTTAAATTTTCTGAATGAAGAGTTTTATTTCAGCATGTTTCTTCTGTTGCATCATCCTCCGTCTCCTCCTCTTCCTCAGGCCAGTCACCGTCCTCCTCATCCTCCTCAAACACCGGCATCAGTCCTGAGCTCTGCTGCCAGTTTCTTCTGTCCCATCCCGCCTGCAACAACAAAATCAGGGTTGTAATTTTAAATCTATTTCCTGCTGTGTTTCTGAGGTTTAAGATTATTATATTTTTCTCTCACAAACGAAGGAGTCCAGTCTTGAGGTGAGGTGGTTCCAGTTTGAGCCGGTGAGTCTGCAGCCTCTTTTCCCTCTCGCTCCTTAAACAGGCTCTTTAACTAGATGGAAAAACAGGACATTTCAATAGACTTCTTGATCCCTGATTTAACTAGTTAGATATAAAACCAGTAAATAAATCACTTAACTATTAAAAAACCTGAAGTTTGACTTGGCGTGTGGCTCTCTGAGTCAGAGGAATACCTGCTCTGTGATCAGTCTCCTTTTCTCCTCCATCTCTGGATTAACTGGACTGATCAGTTGATCCTTTCTGTCTTCAACTGATGGTTTATCGTCTTTATCCTGCAGACAAAGAGCATCACATTCATCAGCACAGAGGAGGCTTCTTGTGTGCTGCATTCAACCACTCTACCAGCTGTTTGAGATGCTTCTCAGCTGGCAGCTGGTCTGTTTGCCTCCTGCAGTCTAAAATCATTTAAACAATGATGTTTTAGGTCTCAGAAGAGACAAATCTCCACTTTTCACATTGCATGGAGCTTTTTGTAAAGGCTCACCGTCTATCTGCAGTGAGGTGGGGTTTGAGACGTCTGCCAGCAGATCTTCACCATCTTCAGACATTTTTCATGAGCTTTGACCAAAAAAACAAGAACAAAAAAGAGAATAGATGATCTGTCTCTCAAGTTAAGTTTTATTAAATATTTTTTTGGTTGATGGTGAATCAGTACCTGCAGCTGCAGAGCAGAAATCCTGATTTGGGCTTCTGTTTTCTCCATCTCTCTCAGTCTTTCTAAACTCCTTAAAGCACATTCTCTGACACAGAAAATAACAACTTCAAGTCAAGTCTTTAAAACTGTTAGAACTTGAAAGACAGCTTACCTTTCACTCATTTCCTTCTCTTTTTCTGCAAGTTTTTGTCTCACCTCAATCCTCACTTGTTGATTCATAATTATTTAGTTGACATAGAAATGAAAACAAAAATATTACATCTGTTTTATTAAGGTGTTGAATTTCAATGCAGGAGGAATATGATGCAGCCGTGACTCTCTCTTAAAATGCAATCTGCAGAAAGACCTGCTCTGTCCTGAGAGAATATAACTTTATACGAATATCATCATTTAGAAGATTGTTTCTTTATTAATCAATAAAAATAGGTACTTCAAACGAAAAACAAAATAAAACAAAGTTTTAGACATTACAATTTTTACATTAGACAAAGACATTACAACAAACTTCAAACATGGTTTTTCTTGCAATCAAATGTTGCCCTCTTGTGGCGAAATAGTGACATTACAATAAAATTCAAACAGCTTTAAAATATGGAGGACCGAAACTGACATATTTAAAAATAAAAGCAGAAATACGTAATTTGTCTTTTCTTTTCCTTTATATGTGCATTTTTGCAAAGAAATATATATATATTGTTTTTTGTTTTTCCGAATTATGTGAATTATCATCAAGAAAATAATATATTTTGTTTTTATTTTCCCTATATGTGCATTTTTTAAAAATAAATGTATATGTTTTGTTTTTTCTTTTCCTTATTACCTGTAATTTCATCAAGAAAAAAAAAATATTGTTTTTCCTTTTTCTTATTATGTGCATTTTCATTAAGTAAAAAATATATATTCTTTTTCCTTTTCCTTAGTTTGTACATTTTCACGAAGAAATAAATATATATTGCTTTTCCTTTTCCTTATACACACATTCCTTGTTTTTACATTCCCTCATCTACTCATTTTACATTACCTTATGCATTTCTGCCTCATTATGCAAATTAGGAGGGCTGTCCTTCTTGGTAAACAGGAAGGAGCAGGAACCATGCGCTGATCGATGGTGCATGCCTGAGATTTTGGGCTTTCAGGAGAACGCCTTTTTGTTTGAAAAGAAGTGAAGTCCTAACAGACATGTCTCTGACGATTGCAGATGAATTAAGGCACGTTGCTATCTTAGCTGAAAGTAATACAGTCAGTGATGACTATTTATTGTTTCGCGTAGACATTTTGAGTGAGAGGCTATTTCAGATAGCTGCAGACACGGACAATGAAGCTGACCCGTTAGTTGTCCAGATTTTGGAGGAAGTGGCCTGTCACTTGCACAAGTCTGTGTATTCTATAGCCTAATTCTGTAGCCTATTTGCAGCTTCTCTTAACAACTCCGACACAGATCGTCGTTGTGCTCCCTCCATTACTGTACTTTGGTTGCTATTACGGTGGAGCCAAAATCTCAGGCATGCACAATCGATCAGCGCATGGTTCCTGCTCCTTCCTGTTTACCAAGAAGGACAGCCCTCCTAATTTGCATAATGAGGCAGAAATGCATAAGGTAATGTAAAAAGAGTAGATGAAGGAATGTAAAAACAAGGAATGTGTGTATAAGGAAAAGGAAAAGCAATATATATTTATTTCTTCATGAAAATGTACAAACTAAGGAAAAGGAAAAAGAATATATATTTTTTACTTCATGAAAATGCACATAATAAGAAAAAGGAAAAACAATATATTTTTTTTCTTGATGAAATTACAGGTAATAAGGAAAAGAAAAAACAAAACATATACATTTATTTTAAAAAATGCACATATAGGGAAAATAAAAACAAAATATATTATTTTCTTGATGATAATTCACATAATTCGGAAAAACAAAAAACAATATATATATATTTCTTTGCAAAAATGCACATATAAAGGAAAAGAAAAGACAAATTACGTATTTCTGCTTTTATTTTTAAATATGTCAGTTTCGGTCCTCCATATTAAAATAGGCTTTTCTTACAAAAGAAAAGTCTTTAAGTGAAGAAATTAAACATTTAACTTCTTCACAAAACACAAATATTGTCTTTTATAAATGTTGCAGAAAACTAAAAGCAGTAACTAATGTACACAAGTGTAGTGTCTTTAGTTAAAAAAACCAGAATCATATAAAAAAGAATTAATAAAAAAACCTCTAACCCAATATCACATTTAAGAGCAGGCAGGCTGAGCTGTTCAAGTGAGGACAAACGCCAGAAGAAGTGAAACATCTTCTAATTGTATGATCTTTGGCTTCTGATTTTGCTGGACAGCTGCTGCCCTCTTGTGGTGATTTAGTGACATTACAACAAACTTAAAAATAGACTTTTCTTACAATCAGATGTTGCCCTCTTGTGGCGAAATAGTGACATTACAACAAACTTAAAAATAGACTTTTCTTACAATCAGATGTTGCCCTCTTGTGGCGAAATAGTGATATTACAACAAACTTCAAAATGGGCTTTTTTATAATCAGATGTTGCCCTCTTGTGGCGAAATAGTGACATTACAACAAACTTCAAAATGGGCTTTTTTATAATCAGATGTTGCCCTCTTGTGGCGAAATAGTGACATTACAACAAACTTCAAAATAGACTTTTCTTACAATCAGATGTTGTCCTCTTGTGGCGAAATAGTGACATTACAATAAAATTCAAACAGCTTTTCAGACAATCAGATGTTGCCCTCTTGTGGTGAAATAGTGACATTACAACAAACTTCAAAATGGGATTTTTTAATAATCAGATGTTGCCCTCTTGTGGCGAAATAGTGACATTACAATAAAATTCAAACAGCTTTAAAATAGGCTTTTCTTACAAAAGAAAAGTCTTTAAGTGAAGAAATTAAACATTTAACTTCTTCACAAAACATAAATATTGTATTTTATAAATGTTGCAGTTGCAGAAAACTAAAAGCAGTAGAATTAATTAAAAAAAACCTCTAACCCAATATTATGATTTATTCAAACAGACACAATAAAGTATTATCATCCTGTTTTTAAGTTTGTTTTGGGTGAAGGTGAAGCTTACATTTAAGGCCAGCTGAGCTGTTCAAGTGAGGACAAACACTAGAAGCAGTGAAACATCTTGTGATTGTATGATCTTTGACTTCTGCGTTTGCTGGACAGCTGCCGCCCTCTTGTGGTGATTTAGTGATTTACAACAAACTAAAAAATAAGGCTTTTCTTACAATCACATTTCGCCCTCTTGTGGTGATTTAGTGACATTACAACAAACTTCAAACATAGCTTTTCCTACAATCAGATGTTGCTCTCTTGTTTGTTTGTTGTAATGTCACCATTTTGCCACAAGAGGGCAACATCTGAATGTAAGAAAAGCTTAGATTGAAGTTCTCAAGTAACTCAAGTTACTCAAATTGTAACTAGTAATTTTACTTAACTTTTAAAAAGTAAAGTAATATATTATTAGTTACTGAAAAAATGAATATACTGTATTACTGTAACTAATTACTTTTGTAACTAGTTGCTCCCAACACTGATCATAATATTGCCTCAAAATATCTACTACTTTATTTAAAATTAAAGATTTTTTCAAATTTGGAGTGATTTTATGTGTATAAATTGATCATATGGTGGAATAACATTGGAGTCAATTATTATATTTTTAAATTAAATTCTTCGATCATTTGTGTTATTTGTCCAACAGAACGTGCTGTATACTAATAATGTTGTAATGTCAGGAAACCGCCACAAGAGGGCGAATGTTTTTCAGCAGAAGTAGAAACCAAAGACCAAAAAGTCACAAGATAGTTCACTGCTTTGTTCTACCATCCTTGCTAAATACACCTCATTTCCTTAGCTAGTTGTTTTCAAACATTACTGCCTTGATTTATAATTAGCTTCTTTAGAAATCACAGTGTTTTTTTAAGGGTTTTAAATAGAAGTACTGTAAATATTGTTTATTTTAATTTCTCATTAATGCCACAAGAAGGTGAAAGCTGCCTTGTACTGTCGTTGGTGATAAAGTCACCTATCTAGGTTTGTTGTTCCTTAGCTAGCTGTTTTCAAACATTACTGCCTTGATTTATAATGAGTTAAAAAAATTCCGTTTTACTTTCTACTCTACTAACTATACAGGGGGAACTTATCCTGATGGCTGTGTCAGATACAGAGGTGGGTAGAGTACCCAAAAAAATTTACTCAAGTAGGAGTAGCACTACTTCAACATATTTTTACTCAAGTAAAAGTAAAAAGTTGCTGTCCCAAAAAATACTTGAGTATGAGTAAAAAAGTATTTGGTAAAAAGTCTACTTGAGTACTGAGTAACATCCATCTGATTTTTTAAAAACTATGTCACCAGACAGACAAAAATATAAAGTTTGGGGGAAATTCTAGTGACTAAAATGAAAAACAGTGATACAAATACATAACATGATATCGAAACAAATCATTTTAAGCAGAAGAAACACTTTTCAAAGTATTTTTAAAAATATAATGCCAAAATTTAATAGAGCTAGCTATGCGGCTATAAAACTAGCTAGGTAGCTATCTATTTAGCTAATTTAGCAAGCTAGCAGTAGCTTTGTTTAGCTTTTGTGCAAGCTAGATGAAGATAGCTAGCTAGCTAGAAAATGAGAGTAGGAAAACAAAGCTGGTGCAGAAACATGTGGTCTCCTTTAATAAAATGTAGGTGTATCTGGTGTATTTTTGTTAAAACATGTTTGTTTTTCTGTAAAGTTACTCACAGTAGGTAGAGGATTCAGAGATTTTACTCAAATAGGAGTAGTGATACTTAACAAAAATAGGCTAATACTCAAGAGTAAAAAGTACGGTGAAGTAAAACTACTCAAAGTAATTTTTTTCAAAAATTTACTCAAGTAACTGTAATTGAGTAAATGTAACTGGTTACTACAGTTCTGAGGACTGTGACAAACACATCTAGACGTGGGGACTCATGTCAATGTAACACCTATAAAGTAAACCTGAGCAATGAAATAATAAACCAAATTTGTAAATTTCCTTCTGCCCCTTATTTCCTTTTTATCTGAGACTAGAAATGGAATGATACACGAATTGATTAGGCTACAAATCAAAACTTAAAATTTAAGTGATCAAATATGGCCACTCTCCCTAGAAACTAGTGTTAATAAGCATTCTTTAAAGGCCAGATGTATATCTTTAATAAGTCACGAGACATTTTCTCCCTGATCAATTATAATTTGATGATCAAGCTGATGATTGACCTGATCAAGCTGATGAATTGTAAAATGTTAAATTCTGCTTTCCTTTATTAGTTTGAACAGATCAAGCAGGGTGTTTGATCACAGTAAACACGAGAACAAAGGCTGGTTTCGTCTCGCGCTGATGCGCATGCGTGTTGCCTCTCTCTCTCTTCCTCGCTGCTGAGACAAGTAGGCGGAGATTACTCTCGCAGTGTTGATGACCCAGCGTGTGTGTGAGAGAGAGGGACAGAAAACCGGACTGAATGGACAAAACATGGGTACGAGTTCTTTCATGAGTTGGAAACTAGTTCTGATTCCGAAGTGAGGACCCGTTAGCCTTTAGCAGGCCACAGATGGGAGGGTATTATGCCCGGCGTAAGCGTGTCCGTGCGAAGTTTGTCTGAAGAGGAGAAACACCTCAGCAGCCGGATGGTGAGTCAGTGTGGCTTTTTGAGTACATTTAATTGTTTTCTTGTGCCTCAAGTCAGCTCTCAGACTCTAGCAGAGATGTATTGTTGTCTGTGGAGCCTCACGTCATGTGAGACCGACTGCTGCCTCCATATTTCTCCTAACAAAGAGCTTAAGTACCCGGTTATGCATTTGGGCGGATATAATATCCTCTAAATGTAATAAGACGAGTGTTTAATAAGTGTAAACTATAACAACTGTGTTTTTAATACACTACAGTTGTAATAAGTGTTTCTAAACTACTGTAATTAGGTTATTTATTATTAATATACAGCATATTTACACACATTCATTAGTGTTAGATGCCGTTAGCCAGTTAGCTTAAAGTTTTTAAGCTACATGTAAAAACATGATCTGTCACCCGGTTTCACACTGGTTTAGTGCACTCTCTGTGAAAAGTAAACAAGAAAATCACAATAAAATTAATCAATAAACACATGAATATTTAACCGACATAAATACTTAAACATCAATAGTTAATTAACTATTTTCTTGATGATCAGTAGACCTATTTGCTAAAAGTCTAAATCCAGTAACATAATAAAACATCCTCCATCATAAACCTGAGTCATAAAACAATGGAATCTAAAGAGAAACCGAAACGCTCCAGTAATGTTTAATAAGAAAGGTGTTGTGTCACTTTCTGTCATACAGGTGTTTCAGTGGATGACCCAGTTTTTATAAGCTCTTTTACATTTTACTGTATTTAACATGAAAGTGCATAAAAAAATATTTTAATTGCTCTCTGACTTGATTATATTTTATGTACAAACAAGGGACAGTAAATACGTTGAGTTTTAATCTTTTTAACCAATGAATCACATTTGTTTCTTTAAATATTCCATCCAGCATTAATAATGATAAATGTATTTTGAGCAATTAAAAAACTAAAAGTACTGTACATATACACCTAAATAGACATGAATCGATAGTACACAGAATAAAAAATATTTCAATATTTGCCATGCTATAATTTTACCAGTTTTATCCATCAGGATATTTACAAGTCATCAACCTTATGTCACAGTATTTGAAACTTTTAAAGCCTTTGGGCTACAAAAACGTCAGTTGACCATGTGTGATATGTAAAATATGCATTTAAAGGAGGTTGTTTTTTTTTAGTAGTCACAGTGACATCGTGGAGTAAGAATGCATGATGGTTGTACAACCAGTAAGTCTTCTTCTGAACCCTTAACTCATGTTCAGTCTGCACAGGTGAAGTGGCCCTCTGGCGTTTGATTAAATCGACATTAGATCGTAAAACACGAGTGAAATAAAGACGGCTTTTCTCTGGGATGGCGCTTGAGACGTTCAAACATAAATGATCAGAGCCAGCTTCTAGCGTTAAATAATCAACTAATCTTTTAATTTTTGTTCCCATGGACTGTTGTGCTTTTCCTTGTTCTGTCGGCTGAAAATAACATTCCAGATTTGTTCCTCAATGAGCCTTTGTGCGGCAGATACAGTAGGTTAAAGGTCAGATCTGATGTAACGTTGGTGTTTTTATAATTTGGTTCCTGAACACTCATCAAAAAATACCATCTGTGGACATAAAACCAAGTTTTCCACATTGAACTTTAAATGTACTGGTTTTGTAATGTGTATATAATCAGTCAAAAGGCCGATCGATGTCGGTCAGAACATTAGTCCTCCTAATGAAGTAGTTGTTAAATGGATGCTTTGAATGGGGGTTGTTCTAATGAGGGGCTTTATCTCTCACCAGCTCTGATGTATCATTGATTTTATTCATCTCATTTTGAATCATTACTTTGACTACACCTGCATATTTATCCTAATTGAATTCCACTCAGTACTCTGCGATCAGACACTGGTAGTGTTAATGGGTTATTGATTTAGTCCTGGACCAGCTCGACTATGAGATAATCACGAAAACGCCTCCCGTTCCCCCTCCCTGATCTCATAGGGGGTATTCATTCAGGAAACTGAGACTTCAAACTGTTTTTTTAAAATCTGCTTTTCTTTGAATGAGGCAGATTGTTTGTCCTCCAAGTGAAGAAAGAATTCAAAGTATGACTACATGAGCAGCTGTGAGATGCATCAGGGAGGAGGAGGAGGAGATGTTGGGTCAGCTTTCTGACTGAAAATGAAAGATGTGCTCCGTCCTTGTTGCTGTTTTTCCCCTCCTCATCTCCCTGTGTGAGCCCTGGCTGGGAGAGTATCCATGAGGATCAGTTGGAGGGAATACCAATAAGCACTGCAGGCTTCTTCCCCTCTGTGTCTCTGTTCTCTGCTGAAGGGAGTTTTGTTCCTTCTCTATGAGCAATGCCAGTTCTGTTCTCGTGTGTTTGCATGCAGAGGCAGAGGCACGATGTTTAATAGGTGACACTTTATGTGCAGCACATCGAGGCCTCGTTGTCCGGACCACTCCAAACACCTGTTTTCGTATTTGCATGAGTCTGCGTGAGCCTGCACGACCCGACCTTGTGGTTTACAGAGATTACATCTGCAATTGTATCTAGAAGCACAACTTCCTCGTCATGGGGACAATATGTTCAACGTGTTTGCATAAGAAAATGTCTGTGGTTCTAATTATTTTCTCCCAAACTAAAAACAGGTTTAGCAAGAAAATGGTTCTTTAACACCAGCGCAGCTCGGTTTTTAGTAAGAAGCCCTCCCTCCCCTCTACACGCCACTCAGTTTTAAATAATTAGTGAGCCCTCACCCTGCTCTAGCTTGTATCTACTGCAGTGGGAAGATGAGGTCTGCTTTTGCATAAAAAATTGAATCACCAGCTAGATCATCGACCCAAGAGGAGCACACTGCAGTGTGAGATAAGCAGCATCTGCAGGTTTTATCGTCTCCTGTGACTTTGGCCTTAAATTGCTGCTCCGATTTAGGAGGATTTTTCAGAAACAACAACACAAAGCTCTGCCTTGTTGGGGGTTAAGATTGAGGCTAATACAGATGGATCTTTATGTTCTGCTGTGGAGGGAGAGATCAGAACACATTAAATGGGTCATGGCGTTAGTAGGCAGACGCTGTGTGATGTGAATGTAGGGCAGCGGGAGGTGAAAGGGGGCTTGTACAGGACTGAGGTGAAGGAGAGGCACCCCGAGGTCACCAGAGCACTCCTGTGGATTCTGTTTGTGCAGATGATGATTAACGGGGTGATGTTGGGTTTCATATTTTTCTCCTTTTATCTGTTTCACTCTCACTATTGTTTTTCATCTCCAACTTTTTGCTTTCCACTGAGACATCCATGTGAAGCACATCAGGGGTTTGCATTTCAAAGGAGACTATTGCCCAGTTTTAGTTCGTTACCTTTCAGTAAAGTGTCATTTTTTTAAATAGAACTGCCAGCTTTTAGTGCTGCAGCACTAGTTACTTCATCACTGACCAGAGACTCCTTTTCATCCTCTTCAGCCCTGGAGAATGGCTGCACAAGTGTGAAAAGTAGAGCAGCTCACAAGCGGATTTAGAAGGATGTTTTCATCAGCGGGAGCCTACTTCATTTTAGCAGGGTCACTCATCCAGGCAGAAATTGTGATTGCACCTGCAGCTTTTCAGAGTGAGTGGAAGTCCTGAGTAGCAGCAGAGACGATGGGGAAAAGAAAAAGTTATTCGAAGGAAATGGTTAAATCTCTCACCAGGAAATTGGCTGATGGCATGCTTACTGTTGAGCTGTAGTTTGTGAAATAAACATGTGCGTTTATCTTATGAATTGGGCCCGATCCTGCAGGCTGAACTTGTTTTTGTTTCATAAGCTGTATGCAAGTTGTTCCAGTCAAACTCGGAGAGGAATTCTTTGCTGCGGGTGCAGTTTGTATATCAAATGATCTTAAGATGATCTGCGGCCTTTTCTGGAG
This sequence comes from Callopanchax toddi, assembly GCA_006937965.1. Taxonomy (NCBI): domain Eukaryota; kingdom Metazoa; phylum Chordata; class Actinopteri; order Cyprinodontiformes; family Nothobranchiidae; genus Callopanchax; species Callopanchax toddi. Next base: position 5,045,925 of record SSNR01000001.1, read on the forward strand.
GCCACTGATTCATCCAGGTGGCATTTGATCTATTATATACTTATACCATATTGGTGTTTCACTGAACATTAAAGCGGTAAACTCTATTTAAGAGAATATTAAAGTTTTCAAAGTGAATGGTAGAGGTAGGAAAGTGCCTGAGGTGCTGGTTTTGTTCCAGGTGCTGCCTGGTTGAACAGGAAGGTATTTTTTGTGTCTTTTGTTATTCAGAAACTGAAAATATCTAGAGTGATACGCTAACACACCAGTCTGGCTTAAACTTGCTCTTGAAGGAGGATATTAGGCTTCTCGTTCCTTTGTATGGCAAACAGGTTTGACAAAAGGGCAGCTTAGTGTATGTGTGTGTGGTTTAGATAAGGCTGGCTCTCAGGGTGGAGCAGGAATGCGATTGGACACGGGGCTGCTCAGACTATACGTCAGCTCAGTGAAATCATACTCAACAGAACGGTCCTGGACAGAGCTGAGGTGGGACATGACAAAATGGCCTTTTTTCTCCGCAAAGAAAGACTTCTGTGTCCAAGGAGGCAGATGCCGGAGAGCGTGGGGCCAGGACAGAGGCCGAAACACACCCGGCATGCTTGAAACAATGAGCATGGCATTCTCAGCATTACCCGTATACAATATAACAGATGTATTTTATGAAGTATTAAAAGCACCATAGAAATAAATACAATTTTAATTTAGAAGTTAGCTTTACCCAGCCTGGAGTTTACGGTGATAAATGTTTGCTAATTTAGGCACTGCTTTGGTTTTAGTCTTAGTCTTTTGGACTAAAATGCTGATTAGTTCTAGTCACATTGTAGTCATGTCTATATGTGATAGTTTTAGTCAAAAAAGTATTAATCCTTTAACAAAGTAATTTAGGTCAATAAGAATCACATCAATCAATTCAAAAGTCCCATAGGCCGTTTTGGCGTTAAACGGAAAAAAGAACGAAAAACATCCAGAATGGATGAAACTACAATAACTGAAGTATTCAATCAACTCTATAGGTATTGGTCTAACGTTCGGCCATAATGGTAACAAAGACATGTTGCTGTTTAATGAATAAAATCACTAATTAGAACTTAAAGTACATTTGCTTAGCATTAGCTCATCAGCAGTTTCAATGGGGCAAATTTAGCGTTGCATTTTTAATAAAACAAAAGGAACAAACAAGACAAACGACTCACCGTGGAGTTGATTAGATAAGGACACGTAATGAACTAAATCATCAGAGTTGTCACAAGCTGTAAAGAAGTATTCTTTCAATAAGTATCTATTTAATGAGAGATTGTGTTGCCAGAGACAGAACAGCGTGATCACCCCGGAACTAATACTGGAAGGGTTCAACCCCGCCACAATAAGAGGATGCTCAGAAGTGGAGATGAATAACAGCAAAAAGAGTTCACCCAAATACGGTTTCACAACTCCACGCACAAAATCTCAGACGTCTCATTTTGGTAATCAAAGAGCCACATTTAGCTCGTCTTGTTAACGTCTTTAAAAAAAGTGGCTATATTTTCATTATAGTCCTAGTTGACTAAAACAACACTGCTACTTTAAGATAAACTGTTTAGTTTTCATGTTTGACTAGAGTTGGAATGAAAAGGATGTTTAAAAAAAATAAACGTGATCTGGTTTTGTTTTTGACCTCTGAAATGTACATTAGACCAAAACCATTAAAAAAAACCCTCATCATTATGGATTCAAGATTCCAGGCTGTTTGATTATTGTTCACACAGTTCCACTATAACCCAGCAGAAGAGTTCACCACAGTTAAAATGATGATACCTGCTGCCTTTAATGCCAGAGTTTTAATCTAAAAACATTTTGCTTTGTGGGAAAGTTACAGCATATGTCATACAGTACTGACTGAGTTTAGCCATTTAAATGTTATTGCTTTTAAGGTTAGTTTGCTGTGGTGGCCAATGGCCATTCCAAAAGCCGGTCAGTTGTAGATGAACATCCAATAATTACTTTCTGAGCGTTTCATTAAAATTCATCCAGTGGTTCATGGGATTTTCTGCAAACACACAAATGAAATTGCATGGATTATTATTCTGTTTGGCAGCAGATGATGAAGATTGAAACAAAGTAGTTTCATTAAAACCATGAAAAAAAAATGACCTCAAATTCTAAACTTGAGCAAACATAAAAGAACCAGCTCTTGTAGAGAAATGCAAAGTTCTGTCTGAGTTGGGAAATAATGGGTTTTGGTATGACGCGTTCTGAAGGACATTCAGAATGTTCCGTGAGATAAGAGGAACAAACAGATGCTCTGAAATTGCATCCTTAAAGAAAACACGTTTTTTTTCTACACAAAACAAGATGAGACGTTTGTTATTGTCCTCAAACAGACGGGCTGTGACTGCATGGGGACGTCAACAAGTACATGAAATCTGTCTATTTTTAAAACGGAACTTCAGCCACGATAAGACCTGCTGAATGCGTTCATTTAAACTTTGTGTCAGTGAAAATCATCCAGCCAGTGGTGGATTTCCTCATGGTTGTCATGTGTTAGGTCAGCGTCAGTTTGTGGTGAACCCCAGATGCATTACTCAGATGTGAAGGTACTTAGTTTGCAATGTGTTGATGTGAAATGCTAAGTCGGCCGTGATCTGTTTATTTGCTCAAATAGAAGTGTTTTATTTGTTAAGGATCAGTGCAGCTTTGTACCACCCTCGACGAATGTTGTACAACATTTTGCTTAAGGTTTTAGCAGCTTACATTTCCTGTCAGAACACCCGTGTTGCAGCAGCGACTTGATTGGAAACATAGTTTCATTACACTTTATGTTCAGAAACCAAACAAAATTCATGACTTGCTTTTTTCTTCTCAGTTTCCTCTTAACTGCGCTCCTTCTGGTTTCTCACTATGAGTAATCGTGTCTACCTAAGAGTTCTTTCCTTCCTCAAATCTGCAGCAGAGAACGCTTAGTTCCCTACTGGTCACTGAACCCTTCACACACAGCAGCCCTAAAGTAAATGTAGTGTTGGTCTTTGCTGAGAAGAAACAGTAATTAGCAGTTAAAGGGATACTCCACCAAAAAGAGATTTTTTTTGTCTATTGCCATATTCCTCATAGTTAAATAAGTAGATAGAAACAATTAGTAACCAGCCCAGCTGTTATCTTGATCCAGCAGTACTCTTTTAGCATTAGCTTAGCATAAAACACTGTAAGTGAATGGTAACAACTAGCATTGTGAGAAAAAAAGTCCTTAAAACTCAAAATTCTGCTTAGTGACCTGAATAATCATATTGACTGCAAGTGAAAATAAAAAGTAACACAAAGGAATTACAGGTGCTATTTTAGACTCGGGACTACTTTATGACAAAGAACAGCTGTAAGCCTCCGCTGAACGGCGCAAGGACATGACGCAGCGTCTCCAAGGACTTCCATAAAAACGTATCCACATGTTGTTCCCAGACCTCACAGATGATGAAAAATAACACAAAGTCGGGAGCTGCACAGAGAGTATCTTCAAAAAACGTTACCGGGTTTTGCCAAGTAGCCTGTATTTGTATTTACGGACGTAATAGTTGTATTTTGCTAAGCTAAAGCTAAAGGAGTATTGCTGGATCAGGATAACGACTGGGCTGGTTACTAATTGTTTCTATCTACTTATTTAACTATGGGAAATATGACAATAAGAACCCCCCCAAAATCACTTTTTGGTGGAGAACCCCTTTAAAAAGGGGGGTTGTGTCTGGAAAAAGGATTATCTGACCCCCTGTGGATTTGTGTGACATTAACTGACCCACATTAGCTGCTCAGGCTCCACTTCTTTCACACATATTTTGTAGTTGTAATCTGAATATTGTCATCTGTGTTTTGCTCCGTAAACAAACAGGATTAAAGTTGGAGACGCAGCAAAACAAAAGCCTTACAAACACGCCCAGATGGCCTCAACATGTCCACAGCAGAGCAGAGTGGTGTTTAAACCACAGCTTATCATGTTAAATTATGAATATTTAGACACTCGGATACGAAAGGACAACTTTAGTATCATTCACATCTAGAAATACATAAGTGTTCTAATAATTTAAAGCATTTATTCAATCACTGTCGTCAGTGTGGTCACAGATGTACATTAATTCACTAAAATCAGTTTAGCTGCTGCTGTAAAAAATATTGAAGATTTTCACTACAAGCACATAAAGACAGAAAGTTTTATGGTATTCTCCATGAGTGGTTGCAAAAACTACAACATTAGTTCTCATTTAAAAGGCCCCTGAACTGTTAAAGCATGAAATACCATTTTACTCATGTTTTCATTTTGTTTTCTTACAGGACCGGAACTCTGAGAGCAGTCTTTTCAGCCTGCCTCTGTCGATACGTCGGGGTTCTTCAGAGAACAATCTGGATCTGGACCTCACAGATGGAAGTCCTCACTCTGGGCTCGGCCTGGAGGTCCAGCGAAGTCGCTCCTGCTTGGACAACCTCCAGCAGAAGATCCTGAAAGTGACCGAGCAGCTGAAGATCGAGCAGACGGCGCGGGATGAAAACGTAGCCGAGTATCTAAAGCTTATGAACAGCGCGGATAAGCAGCAGGTGGGGCGCATCAAGCAGGTGTTTGAGAAGAAGAACCACAAGTCGGCTCAGAACATTGCACAAATGCAAAAGAAGCTGGAGCAGTACCATCGAAAGATGAAAGACAGAGAAATCCATCACAGCCCTCCTCCTCGCTCTTCGTCTGTAAAACGCAGCACCATACCCAGGGAGTCGCCCAGAGAGCTGCTGAGGGACATGACCGGCAGCGGCCGACACCCGACCATGGACAAGATCAAAACCATCGGGCCGGGAGTCTCTCTCTCCCCTCCTTTCTTCTTTAGCAAACCCAGAGAATTTGCCAACCTCATCAGGAACAAATTTGGCAGCGCTGATAACATCGCCCACCTCAAAACCAATCTGGACTCCAACTCCAGCTCGCTGCCTCCTGAGAGTGCAGGAAGGGTTCTGAGCAGCAGCACCTCTCTGGTAGGAAAGCCCAAGTATCCCAGTGATGACGAGTGCTCCTCAGGCAGCGCCTCTATTTCAGCGGACAGCAACGGGAACCCGGCTCTAGGAGGAGCGACTGGAGGACAGGGACAGCAGGTGGGGGCAGACGTCCATGCCACACTGGACCAGTACTATGACGAAGTGAGGGAGATTAAAGATACCCAGAACCAGCTGGAGGAGGACATTGAGGAGATCAAGGCACAGTTCAAGAAGGAGTGTGACATGATGAACCAAACACTACAGGAGGAGAAATACAGGTGTGTTTATCCTTATAATTCACCTCCACAGATTCTCTTACTAGAATAAAAACATTTAAATGTTTGATCCAAAGAAAGTTGGATTGATTGACTAAACGGTGCTTTAAATTCCTCACGTTAACACCAGCAGGGGGATTTCTGTTTGTGCTTTTAAAGAAGAAGTGTGTCACCTGTTTGTTGACTAACAGATACGGGCGTTTAGAAGACCAGCTGAACGACCTGACAGAACTTCATCAACATGAAATGGCCAATCTGAAGCAGGAGCTGGTCAGCATCGAGGAGAGGGTGGCCTACCAGGCTCACGAAAGGGCCAGGGACATTCAGGTAATGTGCTTTAACGTTTCTACTAGGAGTTAAAATATCTCACAGAATCTGATGAATATTCATCAGGTTTGTTCTCTTTTTAAACAGCAGAACGTTTACTGTAGCTTCTCTTTTGTAACACAATCTGGCCTTGGTTTATCTCAAATGAGCCAGGCTCCAGATAAGACAGCCGGGTACGTACTGTTTTCTTTCACATTGTTGGGTTTCTAGCCAGATTTGTGAATCAGCGCGGCAGCAGTAACCTGTTCATACAGACATACGTTTCAGATGTCTTCCTGAGCCACAGACTCAGGTCTGATCTCATTAAACGGGTGCCTCAGAGCTCTACGAACATTCAGTGCTAGTTTTCCTTCAGATATAGAGATTTTTTTTTATCTTAATCACTGAATGTTTTAATATTTTATTCTACAGAAATTAAACTTTTTCCTCTTATTGTGTTTTTTTTTAAATTAGTTAAATAATTTACTGTATTTTCCGGACTATAAGTCACACTTTTTTTCATAGTTTGGCGGATCCTGCGACTTATACACCAAAGTATAGAATTTCACATGTTTTATTCACTTTCACGCCACTTTAAAACCGCTAGATGGCGCTGTAGGCCTGTACCAATCAGCCGCCATGCTTGGTTGTAATATTACCGCAGCGCCAGACTTGTGAATGAAGATTACAACAGAGGGAGCTGACCCCCGACTGGAAAAGTATTTAAAAATCAGGCAGCAAATTGCCGGCATTGTTTTATGAAAACAGCTAATAATATGAAATACCCGTTCTTAGTCTTGGATTTTATAAAATAAAATTTCCTCCAAAAATGCAACTTATATATGTTTTTTTCTTCTTTATTATGCATTTTTGGGCCGGTGCGACATATACTCGTATATGTCGTATATATCGACGTATAGTCTGGAAAATACGGTACTCTTATACGCTTTTAAAGATTTTCAGTCTCTGAGGGATTTTTAATTACCAGTTTAATTTTCTGCCTTTTAAATTGCTCCTGTTCAGATTTAGTGTCGACCACTGCTTCTTGCCTTTGTGTGTTTGTTTGTTAGCAAAATATCTCATGAACCTCTGGATGGATTTTAATCAAAACTCTCAGAAAGTAAAGATTAGATGTTCATCTACCACTGATTGACTTTTAGAATCAAAACCATTCAAGATGCCCGACACAGTTAATTGATTTTAGCAAACACAAAAATGGCTAAAACTCTGCCAGTTTTCCAGAAATTACTTTAGAAATGGCTGTGGTTGTTCCTGAGAGTTGCTCACTAAACATAAGTGCTAACGGATCGTAGGAGATTTTGGTGATAAAATCATTTTTGAGATTTGTCCTAAACCTCCACAAGTCCCATCATTTCTCAACATAAGATGATTCTAGTTAAAACCTGTGGCCTGAACAGCAGCAGGCGATATCTTCTGCTTTAATTAATACTTGGTCTTTAGACATGACATGTCTTTGTCGTACTTTGTTCAAAACAAGGGATTATTCTTCAAATAAATAAGAAATGCACTTTAAAGTAGTTGATATGTTGTTGCTTCTAATATTTATTAGAAACTATAAATATTAAAGGCATACTATGCAGTTTTAGCTCGTTTTTTAGCACCCCCTAGTGTCACATAAACCCCTAAATCTACCTGTTAAAACGTCTTCTCAGCCTTCACTGCTTTCTACTGGAGCGGTTCATCACTCAGTCAAAGAAATCAGCTGTGTTCAAGCAGGGAGAGATGGGAAAAAAATCAGGAATCATGAGCTAAAAACACTCCGGAGCTAGCATAACAGCTAGCCACATTGGGTTAGCCTAACCCTCGTGAGATACGTGACTTTGTGAGACTTCAGGACACCGGACCAGAGACTCAGAAGTTACAAACGTGGTATTCTGGGTCCAAGCAGCAGATGGGGCTGAGGGAATTTTATTAACCTGTAAAGGTCAGATTAGCTCAGACTGGATCAAGGACAAGATTTAAATTATGGAAAAGTTACATAGTGTGCCTTTATTGAAATGTGTTTTTATTGTTTATGGTATTGTAAGTTTATCTTGGTTGGATTTGAAACAAAAAATTGTGGCCAGTCTTTCTGAAAGGCTAAATAAATTGTATAAGAAGCTCATTTTACTACTCGTTTTTCACGTGCAGCGTCTTGACCTTTTAAAGATATTTAATTCCATAAAAGAGACACGAAGGTTGAAGGTTGTTTTGTTTTTACTTTTAAGGATCACACATTCTTGTTCCTTTAAAACTTTCCTGCAGCTGGCAGAATTGTGTAATTGAGGATTAAACGATCCCCTCTGTTACAGTTTAATGAACTTTTAGCACCATGTGTTCCAGGAAGCCCTCGAGTCGTGTCAGACCCGCGTGTCCAAGCTGGAGCTCCATCAGCAGCACCAGCAGCAGACGGTCCAGCTGGAGAGCCCCAACGCCCGCGTCCTGCTGGGGAAGAGCATCAACATCATGCTGGCCATCATCACCGTCATCCTGGTGTGCGTCTCCACGGCTGCCAAGTTTGCCGCCCCGCTGATGAGGAGCCGGTATCACGTGGTGGCGACCCTCGTGGGGGTGTGCTTCTTGACCGTCTTCTGGAAGAACTGGGACCGTTTACAGTGCGCCATAGACCGGTTGTTGGTACCCGCTTAGAAGTGAAGAAATTACTGAAGGTACTTTTAACATTAATGCTGTTAGCTGTTATAGTAGCGGTGTCTGAGAGGATTGGTTCTACAATTTTCAGAAGACATGAAGTATTTTTAGAGGTTGATGTTTTTTTAAAAGATGGGACTGAAATTAAATTTCAGTTTTTGTTTGTCTGGAACTTGAATGTGTTTTACTAACCAACTTAAAAACTATATTTATGGAACAGTTATTTTTCCATCATGAAATCATCAGGAGGAGTAAATGGGTCAGAACCAGGAACAAGAGAGGTGAAGAAAAGTGTTTTTACTGCAGACAGGTGCAACTATTGTCTCCTTTTTCTCCACCAGACATCGACTTCACTCAAAGCTTGTATGAAAACAAGACGCTGCTCATGGTGTCTTGTTGGACTCACCTACACAATACTAACACAATTCTTCAAAAACAAATTATGAGTTAAGATTTTTTCCCCCCACAATTCTTAAATATTCCTATTTAGGGAGATGCTCCAGATGAAATTAGAGATGTTGGGCATCCTTTCTGTTTTTATCCGTCTGTAGGAGAATCTCAGCCAACTGCTGATGTTTAAAGTGCAATATATTTGAATTCTAAGAGCACAGTTTTAGTCTATGACCGTTCCTATAGGAGAGAGACTGTTTTACATCAGTTTCAGTGGAGCGGCAGAGTGTTTGGTGCTGGAAGTGTCATTAATGCTACCACGAGAGATCCATAAGCAGCTAAGCCACTGCTGGACTCTGATAAAACCAGCCGTCTCGTCTCCGAGGCCAAAAATCAATCCAGCTGCATTACCTCGCTAGAGGTAATGACAACACACTGCAGCGCTCCAGGCACACACTCACACAGCACAAAAAAACCAGAGCCTGTCACTTTATTTTTATTCCATATCTGTTTATGGGTTTATCCCAGCTTTATTACCATGTTCTCTAATAATGTGACGCCGAGGCGAGGGGGTGGGGGGGGTGTTATACTGTGATACGAGGCTTTTTCTGAGCAAAAACTGCTATTTTTGTTTAAAAAGAGCAACAAACAAACCTTTAGGACTCCAATTTCACCACAGGAGAAACAGAAACCATTGCTGGTTTGGATGAACTACAAGCCTATTGTCTTTTTTGGGGGAATCACTAATGTGTTATTTTATATTCTATCTTATGAACATTGCCTGTGAGGGTTTTCTATGTAGTTAAGGACCACTGATAATTGTTTGTTTCTAACAGTAACACCTTTTTGTCGCTCTGTTTTACTGACTGTTTCTTATTTTTTGTTCCTGTTTGGACACATTGAGGAAGTTTTACATTCTGATCTCGTTTACATTCTGATCTCGTTTACATTCTGTGTATTTGTCTCTGGTGCACTATGTGATCAATCAGTTGTATTTTCATGAACTATGTGCCTTTGTCTGATCATTTCTGTTAAATTAAACCAACCTTTTTAATCAACATGTGATCCATGTTTGGTTATTTTGGTTCTGCTGTAACTATTTAGACACTGGGAGGTTTATTATCATTGTATGTTAATGTTTTAAAGGCATACTATGCAGTTTTGCTTGTTTTTAGCTCCCCCTAGTGTCTGTTTTTAATCCCTGTCATAAAAACGTTAGCATAGTTTCTGCTCAGGAAGCCCTAAATCTACCTGTTAAATGTCTCCTCAGCCTTCACTGCTTTCTACTGGAGCGGTTCATCACTCATTCAAAGAAATCAGCTGTGTTCAAGCAGGGAGAGATGGGAAAAATCAGGAATCATGAGCTAAAAACACTCCGGAGCTAGCATAACAGCTAGCCACATTGGGTTAGCCTAACCCTCGTGAGATACGAGAGTTTGTGAGACTTCAGGGCACCGGACCAGAGACTCAGAAGTTACAAACATGGTATTCTGTATCCAAGCAGCAGATGGGGCTGAGGGACTTTTATTAACCTGTAAAGGGTCAGATTAGCTCAGACTGGATCAAGGAAAGGAAAAGTTGCAAAGCAGGGCTTTAATTAACCTACAGATTTAAAGTTTGAGGCCTTCATTTTCCTCAATGCTTCATTTATTGTGCTTCACATGGACAAACAGGTGTCCTCAAAATATGACAGGGGTGTCTGAAGTGCAGCCTGTTGGTTATTTGCAGCCCTGAAAGTGATTTTTTATGGTCCAAAACCATAATTCAAGAATTGCAATACAGTAAAAAATATTTAGGGCAAGATTTTTACTAAAGCTGGGCATAACGAGAATAAATGCAGACAAACTTAAAGGTTTACATTATTATAAAGTGTTTTTGCTTTTATTTTTATGGTTTATAGGACAACAAACCTTTAATTTGTAAACCATTTATAAATCTTTGAAAAGCATATAAAAAAAAAATCCTGTCACTGAGAATAAACTAAAATTTGTTTTCCAAATGGATGAAACCCTTTTAAAGTTCTAGAGATTAGTTTTATACAAAAATCAGAAAACGTTATACTTTTTATTTAAAAGCATATTTTGTGTTTTCTTGCAGGTAAAAATGCAAAAAGTTCACCAAAAGTATTTTTTGTGGCCCACAAGTACTTTGTGCTGCCCTTGCTATGAGTCTTCAAGTTTTCACCAGCTAGACAGCGAGATAACGACGCTCCAATAAACAGACTTGTTTTCCTTTTTTGTGTGCTGTTTTATTGAAGAATGGCCTCTGACCATTGCCTTCTCTTTGACCATCGTAAAACTGAAAAATACAGTACATGGTATTAGCTAACTAACACTGAAAAACTAGCTGTTACATGCTAACTGCAAGCTAACACAATAACATGTTCATAACTCACTTCATAACGCTCAAATTATCATACTAACATCCACAAAACATGGCGAAAATGATCATCTTATCATAACACATACTTACAGACAAATCTTGTCCAAAGCAACAACGTTAAGATCACTATCAGCTCAACAAATGAACACTTCGGCATTACGTTCAGCCATCTTGGATTTTCTGCTTTTTCTTTACAGACACAACGAAATTATATGACGATGCGGCCACAAGAGGGCGCTCTAACACCGCTTATAAAAACAGTATCATCCAGTGTAGCTGTCAAAGGGCAGAACATACTTTCTTCTTGACAATGGCTTTAAAGTGATAATATGCAGTTTTGCTTGTTTTGGGCGCCCTCTGGTGTCCGTTTTAAATCACTGCATTACACAAGTTAGCATATCGTTTCAGCTTCTAAACGCCTAAATCTAAGTGTTGAAATGTCTCCTCAGCCTTCATAGCTTTCTACAGGAGCGGTTATTTACTCCTTCAAAGAAATCAGCTGTGTTCAAGCAGGGAGAGATGGGAAAAATCAGGAATCATGAGCTAAAAACACTCCAGAGCTAGCATAACAGCTAGCCACTTTGGGTTAGCCTAACCCTCGTGAGACACGTGACTTCCTGGGTACCGTGACGGCGACGGAGATCTTGCAATCGTGGTATTCCGGATCTAATCACCAGATGGGGCTAAGTGACTTTTCATTAACTCTGTAAAGAGTCAGATTAGCACAGACTGGCTCAAGGAGAAGATTTAAAAATATGAAAAAGTTGCATATTATCACTTTAAAGGTAAAGGCCTCAGAAAGTCCAACAACATCCTATTCCAACCTTCATTATGTTGAGTTATTTCAACATTAAGATGCAATAAAAACAATTAAACTGTGATTTAAATGTCTGATTGTTTTTGTTGTTCTGTCTGCAAAAAAACTTAAATCACTTGAACCTTCTAACTGTTGCATTCCTTTTCCTGGGAAATATTGATTTAAGTTGATCACGCTGATTTTAAATAGAAGACCTCATAGAGATATTGCATGATGCATATAGATGACATGTGCACAACTAGCAACTCATATAGAGACATTAACCAAAGTGTCCATTTGGACACTCCAAATGGGTTTGTCCAAAAACGCCTGGACTTACCCATAATAAAACAGGTCTAGAATAGTCATTTTTGAAGATATTGTTATCAATTTTGAAATCCAAATAGCCAAGCCTTTATTCTATAGCCTCACATAATTTTCCAGTCCATATCTTCTTGTCCCAATGTGTAATTGCAAATCAAAAAAAGGAAAAGAAATCAGGCGAGGATAAAAAAAGACAGATTTATGTGTGTTTAAACTTCCATAACCACATACTAGTTGAAGTTACAATATGTATAATTGCTGACGTAAAATATTCAGAGTGTTTCCTTTCCAGGGAGACCAAGTTTTTTCATGTACTCCAAAGGGTTCAAGAACAGCATCCAGTTTAATTTGGGTATGCAGATTTCAGGCGTTTTTTGTGTTTTGGGGGTGCCAGTTATGGATCAGATCAGGTACAGGGGTTTGTGTTTTGACAATATGTCAGACATTTTTCAGAAATTGCTGGGCGGCTCTAAAAAAGTAATTAATTCATCAGGCAGAAAAAAATTAGAGAAGCAAATCCCAGAGAACAGGGACAGACAGCGAGTTTTCCATCCATCCATCCCACTCTATCCCTTTTTATGTATTTGCTGTGATTCTCTCCTTTAACCATTAGGGGGCGCACGTGCTGCACTGTCAACATGACAAAAACCTCCACAACTGAGAAACACAACATTGGCTGCACAATAACAACATGATTCATGCACGTTTTTCTTTTTTTGTTCTGTTAAAATATAAAACGGTCCACTTACTTGGTTGATGTTAAAATAGAAACAGAGAAAAATCAGCTGCAGTAAGAAAAAGTGTTTCCAGATCAGAAGAAACTCTTTCCCAGTCCGTGCTGATCTCATCCATCACTTCAGTCCTTTTAATATTTCATTAATATGAAAGCTAAGTCATTTAGTTTTGCATGCTGTGATCAGGAATGCTTTCTGCAGCAGGATGAATGATGCTGATCTCTGATTCTGGTACCCAGAAGGGATTCAGCTCAATTAAAATTAACTTTAATAAATGAAGCAAAGCTCCAATAATATCAAACACCCGATAACGACACTAAAATAGCAAAAATACATTTTAAATGTTTTAAATTTAAGTGAAAACTGAGCAGGCTGATAAAATCTGAGTCTCCTGAAACTCAGAATATGAGTTCCTTTAAGCGTCAGACTGGAGGTTTGGAAATGGGTGAAGTCTCAATGCAGAGTAAAGGCCATAAAACAGGACACTTTGCAGAATCCACTCTCTGAAATATGTCTTTGAAATGTGAAAATCATGGGAGGATCTCATAAGCCTTCGAAGTTAACGGAACACACGAGCAGCAAAATGCTAAAGCTCCTGATTGCAAATGGGCTGTTTAGACAGTTTGGATGATGCAGTTAGTTCCAGTGAGCAGCGTCGACGCGTCCAGGGCCAACACAGATGAGTCATCAGAAGGAAAACCTGTAACCTCGCTGCAACGTTTGACTTCTGGAGCTGCAAAGCACCAGCTGCATGCAGATGCTCATTCTGGAAACTGGTGAAGTGGAAACGGCAAAATTGAAACCCTTTTTCACGCTAATCACCAAATGCACGACTGATTGAAAAAAGTAGAGCATCTGATTAGAAGAACTAATCATGAGGGGAACATATTCAGCGTTGGGCTCGTGCACCAATCAGACTCAGAATAAACGGCCCTGATCAGGATGGCAACAGTCAATCTAAACATTTAATCACAAGGAGGGGTGACAAAGATCTTCTGCAACCTGCTTCATTACAAAGGTTAGAGAACTAAAACTCCTTTAATCCTCAGCCAGTTTGAATAAAGAACAGTGGCTCTCCTTAATGTGCTCCTAAACTACCAGCATGGGAAACAAACAACCCCAATAAATAGTCAGGAGTAGAGAAATACAGCATCTACCTCACTGAAGCACAGGTCACATATAAATATATTTACATATAAAACGGACTTTATGACATCCAGAGGACACATTAAAGAGATTTATTACTGAGCAGCCCAGCCCTCTGTGCAGAGCAGTGTACTTAAACTTAAATCTCACATCGTCCAGTTAAAGTCCGACGTCCTTTTCATTCATATCTAAACCGTAAGGAAAAAGGAACTCATCTGTTCCTTTTGCCTGCGCTGAAATCAGTAAAGAGTTTCGGTCCTTTTATATGAAGCTGGGAAGTGACATCACTTTAATCTAAATAATGATTCTTTCAGGCTGAATCTCTTTCATGGACTTGTTTTTAGTCAACATTTTGGTCGTGTTTCGCTTATTTCACTGCCATCATCCTTATCTTGAGTTGAAATTGTGTAACTCTGTAAATTATGGTTTTATGTGAGGCTACCTTGACCAGAGATATTTAAAATAAAAGTCAAATTTAACAAAATAAAACAACAAAACCCCTCAAGAGTTTCTGAATAACAGCAAGAAGAAAGATCTATTCCTGATCGCTATTTAACAGCTTTTAAAATCAAAACATTTTATTCATAAAGCTAAATATTCACCTGAGAAACTAGGCACGTTGCTTTTCTCCAAAACCATAGGTCTGTTTTTGGGTCTTCTCTTTAATTTGAGGGTTTTTGTCACACAGGAGTAAATAAAACATCATGTGAGCATCTATCTCTGTTGGAGAACTACATTTAAACATTATTTTATGTGATTATGTCACACAGTGAAAATTTGGTTGTTTTAAAAGTTTTATTTGCATGATTTTTCTGTTTTTTTAATGCTAATTTATTGCATGTTTTTATACTTTTTGCGTGTTTTTAACCATTTTTTGATCACTGTGGACTGACTCTTTTAACATGATTGATTGGTAATGACTGTCACCTGTTGGAAGGCGGGCATGGCTGGGAGGCAGTCTATTTAAGGACCATTTAGGTTGGTGGAGGAGAGAAGAAGAGGACAGAGGAACAGGACTGAGGTGGAGAGGAGGGAGGCGTCCCTGGCCCCCAGCTGGAGAGGAGACGGAGGACCTCTGGGACTTGTTCCTGTTTTAAGTACTCTATACCAGATTTTATTTAGTTTTAACACTTTATTGTAACTGGCAGGGTAGGAATTGAAATAAATTGTCATTTATTTCTATTTTTTGCTTGTGTTTCTGTGCTCTGGGTTGTTGCCTCCCCTTGTTTGCGAGCCGCGGGGGTCTTTTGGCGAGACGTCCCTCGGTTACATAATTTGGCGTTGTTGGCAGGATACAGGTAGGAGGCGACACTTGGGGCCCAGAGTTCAGAGCACATTTGAAAGATGCCAGTTTTATTTAGTGATGTTTTAAATTGTGGATATTTTTTAAAAACAATTATTTTAGTAGAGTTTTTAGTTGGCCAACATGGTCCCCTGCAAGGGACCAGCACAGGGCTCGTTTTATTTTATCCATTTAGCTCCTTTTTCAAGAATAGATCTGTTGGATTCAACCTAGGACAGCTTCCTGCCCAGCACAGGTGACAGGGACTGTCATTATTAAAATTGGGAGGAATGTCACACAGTGAAAATTTGGTTGTTCTTAAAGTTTTATTTGCATGATTTTTCAGTTTTTTAATGCTAATTTATTGCATGTTTTTATACTTTTTGCGTGTTTTTAACCATTTTTTAAAATCACTGTGGACTGACTCTTTTAACATGATTGATTGGTAATGACTGTCACCTGTTGGAAGGCGGGCGTGGCCGGGAGGCAGTCTAAGGGCCATTTAGGTTGGTGGAGGAGAGAAGAAGAGGACAGAGGAACAGGACTGAGGTGGAGAGGAGGCGGAGGACTTCTGGGACTTGTTCCTGTTTTAACCAGATTTTATTTAGTTTCAACACTTTATCGTAACTGGAAGGGTAGGAATTGAAATAAATTGTCATTTATTTCTATTTTTGCTTCTGTGTCTCTGTGCTCTGGGTTGTTGCCTCCCCTTGTTTGTGAGCCGTGGGGGTCTTTTGGTGAGACCTCCCTCGGTTACAGTTACATAAAGTTGTTGACAGTTTTTCACCTAAACGACCTTCAGAGTCAATTCCTTTCAAGATGGCTGCAGCATGTCAACATTAGCAAACACAAAAATGGCAAGAGTTCAATTAATTTGACACCTTTTGAGCTAAAATTGTGTCGCTTCTCATCACGAGAGGATTTAACTTTAGGACTCTGGAGTGAACGGTGGACGGCCTTTAGTTGAGTTTGGATTTGTGTTTGGATAAACTGAAGCACCAACTCAGACTAAGATGCATCAAACTGAAGGATTAACTCATCACTCAATTAGGAATCTGGTTCTGAGTCGTATATGTTTGTTTGCTCCTGCATGTAGAAGGAACAGCTGTGTTTGTGCAGCAGACAAGGCCTCTAGGGAAGGAAACAAATTGTTTATGTGACACGGAGATCCTAATACACACCGCTACCCACACAAACACACACAAAAAGCTTAGATTATGAGCTATATTTGTGGTGTGAAAGGAGAGATATATTCCCTCTCTCTCTCTCTTCCTCTCAGCTCTTCTTCATTCGGCTTCCCTTTGATGTGAGCTCCAATCCTGAGTGTTTTCCATTGTGCCGTCCTGTGTGGCTCCTTTAGTTCACTGGCCCATTCACTGGGCTCCATAATAAGCTGCTAATTATCGCAGGACCTCATCAAGTCTCTGTAGGGGCCGAAGCTGGGCTTCCTCCTCACACAGGTTGGCATGGCGACTGCAGGGGACGAGACCTGGAGGAGGAGACCACCATAAGGACCGCCGCAGCATCTGATCTCCTCAGAGGAGGGCAGAGGAACATGCATTCACTGATCTAAAGAGAATAAAGGCGCCTGGGGAAAGGGCGTACAGTACTATCATGGTTTCACCGTTTTGTTGTCTGCTTTTGTTTAGCTACACAGAAGAGAGTGTTAAGTTTTTCACTTGAGTTTCAGTCAAGTGCGAACTCGGATTATGGGAAAGTTCTGACCTCTTTGGCGACTTCCACGCTGATTTACATAGCTTTTCATGGCCGCTCCCATTTCCTGTTTATGGTGTCATGGAAACTGTCGGTGTTCCTTTCCCTCTGCTCTTACACTGAAACATGAAAACTCAGCCTGCACAAAGCATCCAGCCACCACCTCAACAAGCACAAGAGCTGCAGCTCGGTGACTCGGCTGCACCGTTCCACCACGAATACATAAAAAACAGCAGGGAGAAACGCTCGGATTTATGGAGACGTTTGTCATTAAGATCTGCAGATAAATCACCTCTTAAAACGCGTTAATTCAAAGGCACCTTCGATTTCCTTTAGTTGCTAGGCAACCTCAGAGTGCCACAGTGATGCTCGGAGTTAAAGGCTGGCAGCCCAGCGGTGAAAAAGTGGATTGTTGGTTGAATCACTGTCTTTTATAGCTCGGAGGTTCCATTACATGGCCAGCTGACAATGATACACTGTCATTGCTGAGTAATTATACAGCCAGTTTATTCCTCCGGTGCATCCACCGACAAATGATTTCTGCTGAATGGCCGGACTGGGGGCTTTAACCACAGACACATTTAACCGCTTTGATAAATCGTTGAGAGATTTGCTGCAACAAGCTGTGGCGCATTTGCCCAAACATAAAAATAATGTGGTTATTAGAGAAACTATTCAGCAAAATGGCTGCTTCCCAGTCCTCGGTCCGTTGTTTATGAGTGGAGTTACCTCCAGATTCCTGCTAACAGCACGCAGGTGGACGGACGGATGGATAGATCTATCTATCTCGTTATGTTGTTAATTTCTTATCATAACTGTAATATTACTGAATATTTTCAAAGCTAAGTTGGATTCATTATGATGCTACTAATTTACCATCTGTAGCTCCATGTTTACATGAACTTTATTGGAATCAGTTGGACTGTCGAAGCGACATTAGAGCAAACGTTCCTCCTAATCACGATCTGGTTTGTTCCAACGCTGACGTTTAAACCAACACATGAAGGATTCTTTGTGTTTCTGCTGCACGTAGGCTTGAATGTGGACCAGACAAAGACCGCAGTATGAGGAGAGGATTTCTCTTCACATGATCTCACACTCTGTTAGCGCTCTGTTCCAGAACAAACTGCTCCACGCTCGGACAGCAGGCCCGTCAGACGACCGTCAGCTCTCTTAGCTTAAACTTGTTGGTATTTAAATTAAAGACGATCTTTTAGTTTGTTCTCACACAGAAAACTAAAAGTGATCGTCATTCCAGAGATGCAACAAGTGAGCGTTTACTCACTGTAAATGGTGGACGTACTGAGCTGCGGGAGCCATTTTTAAAGCTTCGATGTGGCTCAGGGTTCAGGAAGCTCTTTCCTGCAAACAACGTAAATTATTTTGACCGAAGTTTTGACAGTTTGTGCATTTCTTCGCTGCCAGTTCTGCTCTGCGACCAGGCTGCTGACACATCACAGTGACACTTGTGGATTGAAGCCAGACATCGTCAGCTCGTTATCAACACCCTGTCATGTGCTGTCAACCAGTTCTCTCCACTCTTCTCCCTTCATCTGTCGACGTGTTTGTGTGGAGTGTTACTGTGTGTGTTAAAAAGTAAAACCCCCCAAAAAACAAAGCGGGATGATTTCAAGTTGAAAGATGTCTTTGATGGTGTGTTTTGTCAGGGGATGATGGAACGCATCACAAGCGGGGCGCTTGCTGACGTTTGCACGCAGCTTTCTATTTTCTGCTGCAGAAACTTCTGCTTTTGTTTTCAACATTTCCTCTTTCAGACATCGCCCGGTTGCACACGAGAACACGCGTGTTCACGGTGTGTGTTTGTATCGGCGTGTCTGCAGTCTGCAGAGCGCTTCCTGCTCTTTGATAGCAATGTCCTCCTGCAGAGACAGACAGGAGTTCGATCCTTTTCCTTCCGCTGACACATTATCAGACTTTCTTGACACACGTCACATTTCTGTCTCCTTACATGCTACACAGACGTGATAACAGCTGGGAGGGAGACGTACAGGGATGAGGAGTATCTGTTTGAACTGTACAGAGTGTGTTGTGGTTCATGGGCTGTTTATACCAGAAGGGCTGCTGCTCAGAGTCAGTGAGGAGGGGAGGAAATGAACAATGGAGAGGAAATGATCAGTAATCTGCAACGCGAGCTGTCAGCCTCCATCGAAACAGCCTATCTGGACCTCATTATGACTGAACTCATTTGGCTTAGAGGCCATAACTAAAATAGAGCGTGTGTGTGTGTGTGTGTGTGTGTGAGAGAGAGAGATGGTGAGATTTAGCAAAAGCTTTCATTTAGTGATTTTCTGAGCAACGACCTGTTGGATTTTGTCATCTTGTTATGACTTCTACTCAAACACACCCAGACGTCGAGCTGACAGCAGGTAAGTTAGAATTTACTCCCTAAAACTGTTAAATATTTTTGAAGTCAGTTGCTTTTGATGTATTTTGACATCCGTTTATAAAACTAGAAAGAAACATTTTCAAATACATTTCATGATGTAAGTTAATATCACTGCATTTCCTGTGAAAACCACAACAAAATAACACTTTAGATACATTTTCTATACCCAAACTATTACACTGCAAAAACTGATTTCTAAGAAAGTTTGTTTTTAGCCATTTTGTCTTATTTTGTCTAAAAAGAAAATACATTCTTTAGGGGTGCAAGAAAATATCGATACGGCAACATATCGCGACATTTTCTGTCACGATATTATATCGATGTTGTGCTACCAGTATCGCGATATTTAGCTGTATCGAAATTCAGAGCAAATGATCAATTTTAATTTTATTTTTAAAAATTTAATGGAACCATTAACGATGACAGTAATTTTTGTAGTAAAATTAAAAGTATGACCGCTAGTTGGTGGCTGTTTTCACCTTCTTCGTTCCAGTGGATCAACTAGATCTAGTAATAAAACTAGATGTGTTGTGGATGAAAAAGGTAGAAGTTTTTAATGCTGTGACAGTTTTTCTACTCTTGAATCATTTTTTAAAAATCACAATATTACTCATAGCATCACATTATATCGCAATATATCGTATCGTCTGTCCTGTGTCGCGATACATATCGTATCGCCAGATTCTTGCCAATACACACCCGTAATATTCTTACAGCCCTACTTGAAATAGGCCAAATCTTCTTAAATATGGTCAAATTTTCTAGATTTGATCAAAAAAAAAAAATCTGCCAGTGGGGTAAACAAAATTTGCTTGGCTAGATTCCTTAAAACTACACTGAAAAAAGAGAATAGTTGAACCAACTTAACTGAATTGCTTCAGTTGGTAACAAGCAATTGAATGAAGTTTATCCAACTTAAATTAATACATTTATACCTAATAATTTAAGTTGGATAAACTTAATTCAATTGCTTATTACCAACTGAAGCAATTCAATTAAGTTGATTCAACCTTTTCTTTTTACAGTGTACTGAATTGTTCTAAATGCAGAAAATTTTGCTATTTTAAGGAATCTAGCCAAGCAAATGTTGCTTACCCCATTGGCAGATTGTTTTACTCAAATCTAGAAAATGTGACCATATTTAAGAAGATTTGGCCTTTTTCAAGTAGGGCTGTAAAAATATATTTTCTTTTAAGACAAAAATGAGACAAAATGACTAAAAACAAGGCTATTTTACTTTCTTAGAAATCGGTTTGTGCAGTGTAGTGCCACAACAAACCATCCAAAGGGTCTCAGCTCCAACTGAAACAACATGTAGGGTCAAAGTTTGGTTTTTAGTGTGTGAAACTGGGTCGGTTTTAGTTAAGAATTAGTAAATGTCTCACATTTGAGGCAGGCGTTTGGTGTTTTATATGAATCAGCTGTTCTAATTCAGAACTGATTAGTTAAACATGAACTTCAGTCATCTGATCAGGTTGTCTTTTAATTTTCAGCTGGTTCTCTGAGTCAGTTAATGGATATCAGCTGGTAAAATGTGTTTTTACTGAGCTAAAATGTGGAAAACTGCAATGATTTCACTGTGAAATCACAGAAAATGGTTATTTTTCACCTTATATTTTAGTTTTGTGATCATTTTTATTAATATATATATATATATATTTTTTTAAATCTAACTCATTTATTTGTTGTAAAAAGTAGAGAAGAAAAAATAAAACCTGTATTCCAATTTGTTGCATTTTTTGTGTGGTAGAAGTATCGGTACTCGGTATCGGTACTCGGTATCAGATTTAAGTATCGGTATCGGATCGGTTTTGAAAAAAGTGGTATCGGTACATCCCTAAGATTTAACGGTCCATTTCTACAAGAAAGCAAATATTTAGTTCTGTTCATTAAAATGTTGTATTAAGTACAAAATAAACAAAATTCACAATAAAACAAAGTTTTTCTTTGCATTTTTTAATTAAATCTAAATTTTGTGGCCCTTTAACTTGGCGATTTTGGCCCTTGTCATGAAAAGTTTGGACACCTCTGCTCTAAAGGAAGACAACAGGCATTCCAGTCGAACACCAGAACCACCTCAGCTGACTTGTTTTGATGATGGGGGGCGGGGTGGGGCCCTGTGGTCCAGTCCAGTCACCCCACGGAGGAAGATCATGAGCCAAATCTCATGATGAGGGTTGGAATGTAGCTGGACCTGTATTGTTCTTGACTTTCAGTGTTCACTTAACATTTTAGGATCAAGTAACCCAACAGCAATGCTAATAAGAAAGAAAGAAAATAACTTATAAGCACATGTTGATATCGTTCACTGGTCAAAAATGTTTCTTTCAATCTTAGTTTATAAGTTGTTATAAAGCTCAGCTGTCAGATGGAAACACTTATGCTTCATTTAGGGGGTAAAACATACAGAAAAGTAAAACAAAACAGAATATCATAAAAAGCTCCATATTTTTCATCACTCATTTCAGAGAGTGAACCGGATATATAGATTAGTTACACACAGAGTGACATCTTAGAGCTCAGTAACACTGAGGTCATTGAAGCAGCCTCTGGTACCTTTAGCAGTGTCCTGCATCTCTATAAACCTCTTCACGTTAGGTCAGTTGGTGAATTGTTCCTCGAGTGGGTGTGTGAATGGTTGTTTGTCTCTATGGCGACCTGTCCAGGGTGTCCCCCGCCTCTCATCCAGTGACACCAGCTACCTGCGACCCTCGCTGGAGGATAAAGCTGTTCAGAAGTGGATGGACTTCAGTGTAGTGCTTATTTGAACTGTGGCTTCAGTCGTCGGCCGAGATCCTTCAGAACCAGATGATGTCACTCGAATGGTGTATTTGACATAAGCAATAAAAGCAGGAGATAATAAATAAAGGTAAATGTATATAATCTATGTGAACAATTGAGAAAAGTTCAGCTCTATAAGTGCTGGAGGAAGCTCTAATTTTTTACTGGTTTTACTGGTTATAACGGACTTAAGGGATGACTGATTTCTGACAGCTTGATCGTATAATTCCTAACATCACTCACAGCCCTGTGACTTATATCCTAGAGCTAGAGAGCATCTGGAGCAGTTTGTTATCTATAATGGGATCCAGGTTTGTAGAGTTTGGGGCCACTTTGGTCCAGCACCAGCCTTGGTTGTAGGTTCATCCTAGTTTGTCACACAGATGAAGAACCTAACAGTTCAACATTGTTAAAAATAAAAGCCAAACAGTTGCTGAGATAGAGAAATACACAATTCAAATAGTAACTTGGACAGAGAACAAAACAAATCATTCATAGACGGAGATAATACAAAAGAAATAGACGTGGTACTTAGTAGACCAGGCTGCGTGGATGATTTAATCTAAATATCACAAACTAAAACAAGACCACAAAAACAAAGGACCAAAATAAGTTCAACAAACAGAAATCAGGTTCTCCCTGATGCTCTGGATGACTTCAGCTGTTTATCCCTCAGGCCCTCTTTGTTTTTTACATGAGTGATAAATGCGTGGGTGGGTCTAACCATCCTTTAAACAGGTCAAACATGTCCTCTCCTCACATATTTGTGCTGTATTTCAAAAAACAGGACAGAATGAAGCATTTCGTCACAAGCGAGTCGTTTCTCTGGTTCGTGCACTTCCCTCTTTGCTGAGTGGAGTCCATGCAGACACACATTAAGAGCTAGGATGTGATCAGTGTGGACCCTCAAGTCATTCATTTGTGCAAATAAAGAACTTTGCTCCTCTGTGGGTTTACAGGGATCCAGTGGATGAAGTGTAGAATGAGACAGCTGATGGGCAGAAAGGACTTTTTCTGTGTGGAAAGCTGGGTCACACTGACCTGATGAGTTTATTTAGTCCTTCTGATCTGCTGCGGTAAAGAGAGAGTTCAGCTTTTTTAAACTGAGTTTTTGTGTAAAGGTGATGAACATTTAACACATTGCTTGTTGTAAATAGCGCTTTGACCTCAGTTTGGAGAAATATATTTTAATTCTGATTTCTTAAAACAACTTGGACACTGTCTGTAAACCTGTACTTATTAATTAGCCATAGCAGCAGCTAGCTGTAGCATCTGATGCAGCCTGAAGCTCCTTCAGCAGGAAGCATGAAAATTAATGAAAACTAATGGAATGGAAAGATTTATAAAGTAGTACAGGAAAGAATCAATGATAAAAAATGTTTGAGATTGGAAGCCATGTTGGTCTGAGGTTAGCTGTTAGCTCACCAATCTGGTCTAAAATAATCTGTATTTTATCAAACAGGAACGTCAGAAAATCAGAATTTCTTTAACTTTGAAAGATGTTTATGTCCCCTCGCATTCTGGTTGTAAATTAACCAATCGGGAGGATATTTCCCTTAACGAGTGTCGTTTAGGCTAACAGAAGATTAGCATGAAAATAAATGGAGGCGCTTAAATCAGTCATTTTTGTTCTACGGGACCC
>SSNR01000001.1:5069720-5110045 GCA_006937965.1 Callopanchax toddi
CCCCCCCCCCCCCCCCAAAAAAAAAAAAAAAAAAACAATTAAATAAATTATTTAACAAATCTGATATGCAGAACACTCAGGAAAACATGTGTTCAATTAAAGATAAGAAAGTATTCCAAAACAACTTGTTTCACATGCTAAATTAAATTGTGAAACATGAAAAAACTTTTTTTTAAAGTTCATGTGTGTTGTTTTTTTTAGAATGTTAAAACAGTTTTTATGTAAAAAAAATAAATAAAATCATTTCATCAACTCTATTCAACTTTTATATGCACACCATGCACTCAAAGAACAACCTCATGAACTTAAACCTCTAACAAAAGATCAAAAATAAAATAAAAAGACGAATAAACGAACCCCAAAAATGTCTCAGATTTTACAACTGAATTAACCATAAATCAATCTGTTAGATCTTATTATAATTATATAACAGTAATTAATAAATAAAACAGTTCCTTTCCTCCACCAGGGGGCAGCAGACTTAAATAGGACTGGATATGACCGGTTTCTGATGAAAGTACTAATCCTGATACTATCTGGTTTCTTTAGTTGGTGAAGTTGGTTTAAGGGTTCAACTAAAGGCAGCCGGAGACATGATTCCATAAATAAAAATACATTTTATTAATACAAAAGGAAATATAGTGAAACAATGCCCCATGACACACACACACACACACACACACACACACACACACACACACACACACACACACACACACACACACACACACACACACACACACACACACACACACAGAGACCACAGGAGTCGATCTAACAGAGCTAATCTCGCTAGCCGCTAGCCGCTATGTTCCAGTCCTTCCCAGCTGCCCGTATCGCTAAAAGCTTTAATCAGTCGGTGTTCTCTGACTCCCGGAGGTGAATTTGAGAAATCTAGGGTGATAGAATCATGTCCCGCCGCCTCTACCACCCTAGATTTCTCAAGTTTGCATCACGGAGTGGAGCTCCGGAGCACCCGGAGGAGCGTGCGCTGCACACCCGCCTTTGATGCACTGTAAGCGGACTGAGGTCCAGGAAACAGTCGGGGATTTGAGGCCTATCGTCCTGAGACCCATAAACATGGACAGATCGCTGTGCGGTCGCCTATAACAGCACCTTTAGCTCTGTGGAACCCTATAATCCATCAGAGAGGTTTTCAGCTCCATAAACAAGATAACACCAGTTTGATGAGAAAAACCAGATTCAGACGAAGGAAGTCCGCCATCGACCAGCAACACAACACAACGGTGCAATACTGCCACCAATAGCAGCAGCGTCAGTTGACGTCACATCCGTAGGACAGCGCGGGAAATTCGTTCCGGAATTGCAGAACATTTTACAGCTCACAGCCTGTTCTAGATTATGGAATGATACATGGGTGGCCTCATTCTTTTTCATTTAAAATGCGTCATCACTTAAAACTGAGCATGCAGGATTATTTTTATTTAAAATATTCCCTCTTGGACCTTTAATGCAGTCACTCTACATGGGGTCTTGTGACCAAAGAGCAAAAATAATAAGAAATCTGTAACGGGGCTATAATAGTTTAACACGTTTTGAATATTTTTAACATGTAATGTTGTTTTTTGTGAGGAAAATGCAGTTTATTTCAACCAATTACAGATTTAAATCCTCCTTTGATTTGGGTTCATATTCAGTCCTGAGCTGAACTCCATTTAGGATGTGATTCATCCATAAAGAAGGATGGAGGGAAAGCAGGAGAAAGAGGGAAAAGAGATGAAAAAAGTAAACAACAGAAGGGAGGGACTGGAGGAAGAAAGGGGGAGGTCTGAGCAGGGAGAGGGAGCTCTGGCAGAACAGCATCCTTCCCTCCTCCTCCTCCCTGCTCCTCCCTGCTCCTCCCCTCTTCCCTCTCTCATCTCTCCCACGCTCCACCGCTCAGCCTTCAGCTCCCCGGATCCTCCCAAGGCTCGTCTCTCTCTCTCCTCTCTCTCTCTCTCTCTCTCTCTCTCTGTCCCAGTGCGCGCGTGTGTGAAAACGCACAGAAGCGTGAGTACTTGACTCGGTGCTCGGTACTTTCCGTTTGTTTGTCTCCCTGCAGCGGAGGTGGGCGTGCGGAGCCTCTGACCCTCTGTCGCCCACTCGCCTTCTCCGCGTCTCTGTGCAGCTCCAGGGTGGAGGAGGAGGAGGAGGTGGGGGGAGACATGGATGGACTGCGCTTACCTCCACTCATAGAGGAGGCTCTGGACTCTACAGGTCTGTGCACATCTCCTCTGTCTCTGTGTGTGTTTTATCTGGGACTCGTGTGGTTGTTTTTGAGCAGATCGGAGGAGAAGGTAACGTTCTGATGTTTATCTCTACTCCAGAAGTCAGGTGATGGGGGATGGAGATGTGAGCTGAGGTGGGGTAGGCCAGATTTATGATGATCTGAGTGGGGATCAGGGTCAGATCATTTGATGGAGACGGTGCCAGGTAATGCATGGCAGGCAGCCAGAGGAAGGAGACAACCTGGGCCTCTAGTCGTGGCTCCGTCTAATGACTGGCTCCTGTTATAGTCAGGAGTGTTGGCCATGTGTCCCGCTGTGTTTGGTGCTAATTTGACACTTTTTATGTCGTAATCATGCAGAACAGCTGCAGCTTCGCTCCACTGACGAACACAAAGCAGCTTTATTGTTTTGCCTCTTACAGAATCAATGCTGTTCTCTGAGAAGAATCTGTGAGAAGAATCTGTGGAATGTTTTTTTTTCTTCCTCCACTAAAAGTCTGCATGTTTTGAATGGGTGTGCAGAGAGAGGAGGGGCACAGTGTGGAGGATGTTTGTCAGTCAGGCTGAACCACAGGTCAAGAGCGACCTGACCAACTTCCTGTCTAGCGGTGACCTGATCGTGAACTTTGGGGGGGATTTTTATTAACAGGAAACTCTACCTACCTTGAGAAAAATGCATACATGTTTGGTGGAATTGCACATTTCTGATATTTATCACACGCAGAAGAGGTTTAATCTAAATTTGTAAGTTTTTCCAGAAACATTGGATGAAGCCGGAAACATTTCTCACTTTTGCTTTCTAAGTTTCAGAACTTTGCATGTGTTTTGCCTCAGCCTGAACGTCCTGTTTGGGATCCTGTCACAGTTTTTTTTCTTTCAGTTTTTAGTTCAGCACTTGGGTTTTGGTGAAACAGGTGAAGCCCCACCCATTTTTAAGCTCTATCACAGGTAGACGGTAGGGTTGGGCGATCAGACGAATGTATCGACCATCCTGTGAGGCCTCCCGTTTTTCAAAAACGATTTATTCGTCTCACTATAAATTAATTTCTTAATTATTAACAACGTTTGGTTGAAGTCAAAGGACACAGCCCACGTAAAAATAATAAATAATGCTCTTTTTAAACGTTACACGCTTTGTTCCAGTTAAACCGTGTTTACGCGTCGGCTACCGGTGCTAGGAATATTTAGCGAGTCATAACACCGATCTGGTGTTCAACTGTCTTCAGCTAAGTCTGATAAACGACAAAAACAACATGAAACTAAAACTGAAATACAAATAAAAACCCTTCAGTGAACGTCGCTTCCATAAAATAAATCTCCGCTGCAGTTTGAAGTCTTTTTGAGCGATTTTGGTGACGGAGCAGCAGCAGCTAGCTGCTAGCTCTGTGTTAGCTTAGTTAGCACACAGCAGAAGGGTAAACACTCGATGTTGGAGCTCTTTGCTGACACTAGACGTCTGTTTAAAGCCAAACTAGCCCCAAACGGGGCGACGCTGTTTTTTTTGCAACTATTTCCTCAATTTTGTGACTTCTGAGTTCTAATTTGGTAAATCCATTAGTGTGTGTTTACATTGCTCCGCCCGCAAATATGTCAACATGTCACCTGTGCGAATAAATCGCCTATCGTCGATTTTTGGACTGACGATGGACGACTGGAAAAAAGTTACACATCGCCCAACCCAGGTAGACGTCACATTAATTCAAGCTTTAAATGTTTCCTGATGTTTGACTAACAGTTGGTTTACATTTTCAAATCTTTATCAAACTAATGTTTTACTGTCTATTCAAACCTTCATCCCTCAGAGTACACCTCCATACTGTAGGTATTCTTCTTCAAAACAGGAAGTGTTTTAACTGGTGTCTTGTAGATAAGACTCTATAGAAACATAAACCTTTACTAGAACCTCCTGCTGCTCACAGTCTATAAGCCTTGGTCCCACAGGAGAAGTTAGCACCGCTCCGCGGTAGCGCTGCGTCTTTGGTGAGTCTTCTAGTCTCTCCTGAAGCGGAGCGCCGTTGAACGCAGCTTGCAAAATCACACAATAGTCACAATATCTGGTGGGAACTGAGAACAGGAAGTATGAAGTTAATCTTCTGGTCTGTATTTGGTCAAAACTACCGTCGTGTTTTATGGGATTATCTTTTAATTCTTCAATAATGGGTCAGTGAGCCGCTCCTCGGCTCAGAAATAGAACTGTCGTGTATCTTTAGCGCCGTGGCGCGGACCAGCACATCCGGGACGTGACCTGGCGGTCCTCTAGGAATTACTTTAGCTGATTTCAATAATCAAAATCACGTCTCGGGCGCTGCGCGGCTCAGCGCTGATGTTTTAGGTTTATTTTCAACATGACTTCTAGTTTTATCACAATGTGAGGCATCAGTCTGCCTCTCAGTGGGTCTGCTGCAGTGTGTGGTTGCCATGGTGATCTGATGAGCCACTGGCATCAACTTTAACATTTGTTTTGATCTTGCTTTTCTTTACATTTCTTTTAGTTTATTCATCAGATTGTATTTTTTTGTAGCTTGTTAGGAAGTTGACGTTAGATTGTGGAAGTGTTGCTTCATTTTAACCCTTTAAAGTTTCTTCATAAAGGTTCCTGTCTCCTTACCGCTCCCTCTAAGTCACCATTAACTGTCCAGATATAGATATGTGGTTTTATCTCTCTGGTTAAAATGTTCTATAAGACTTTTAACTATACACAAATAATTATAAAATCGTTTTTGGGAGATAAATGAAAAACTAGAACATAGTTGTGAACATTTCTAGCTCTGGTGCAAAATAAAATCCTTTTAAGGATAAAATAAAGGCCTAGAGTCCCTTAAAGGAATGAATATCACTAACTGACTTTCAGTTATTACTATTTTGGTCAAATTTTGGATTTAATATTGTAATTTCTTAGTGTTAGGGTATGTGTTCCATTTTAGCTCCTTACATTGAGCTAGTTTTTAGGGTTTTCCAAGGTGATTTGGGTGCCTACTTGAATTGGGTTGACTCCAAAAGTTAATAATTTATAAATAAACATGTAATTATTAATTTCTGGCAGTTTCATTAAAATCCATCCAGCGGTTCATGAGATATTTCGCTAAAACTCCAGACAGGTGATTAAAAACGGCCTGTAAACTAAACAATATTACATTTTTATTCTACAGTGTTCCTATAAATACTGATATAGAAGTATGATGCAGACTTATTAAAGTCATCCCTGCTCTTTATTTCGCTGCTGAAGGCTGTGTATTGACCATCCTCACATGGATGTTTTCTCAGGAGGAATTCTTCCTCCCAAACAAGCTTGTTCCTGTTATCTTAACTCCAGGGACCTCTTTCCTTTCATCACAGCCCGAGGCACGCTTTTAAAGCTGGAAATTTAGCGTCTATCGATGGCGAGCGTGTTGCTTTCAGTAATGTGAGTCCTGACAGATTCTCCGTAACAAGAACAGGCTTACAGCAAGCGGATAAAGGATAGAGCATCGCTTGTCTTAACTCCTGTCGTTCTGAATTACACACTACAGGGAATCTAAATGGATTAAAAAAACAACCAAAAAACAGAATTTACTCCACCCTGGATGAGGTCGTCGGTCTGGCCTCACAGAAAGGGGATTTTTGGTCAGACTTTTAAAATCCAAATGTTTTAAAGGCAAAAAAGATGAAAATGTTCCTGGAATCATTTGCTACGTGAACCAGCAGGAGCGTCTTCCACAAACACATGCTGCCACTAATCAATAAAACATCATCAGATGTGCCCTTGACATTTGCAAGCTGTCTTTATTAAATTAAACTCTGCAGCTTCTCCTAAACATCCCTCTCTCTCTCTCTCTTTGTTCCCACTCAGTTCCTCAAGCCTCCTCGTTCTCCAGCACCCACACACACACACACACACAGACACATGCACGCTCATGCACTCACGTACAAACCTTTGCACCTGACAGTGCCATCAGCCCACACAGCGTTTCTCCAGCGTCCTCCTCCTCCATCCCCCTCAGCTCTTTTCCAGTGCCGAGCTCTCGTGCTGTGAAATTCACAACAGCGGTGAAACTTCCCAGCGGCACACCCCAACAGGATTCCTCCTGGCTCCCGGGAACTAATAAACAGCAAAGTCCCTGGCTTAGACAAAGTTTGTGGGTGTGAGAGAAGTTCTGAGGGAAACAAAACAAACGCTTTCCCGCCCTCAGGCGACCCCAGATCCTTCGCTCTCAGGCCTGAGCAGCGGGACGTGCGTCCTTGTGGTTTTTAGATTTAAGTGCTTTATTATAAAAACACTGCAAATCCTCAACAAAACGACCATATGCTGTTTTATTCTTCCTAAATAAAAAGAGAATTCCTAAAACTCCCAGGTGAATAGAGAACATTCAGGAACTTCTGCAGCTCTTTTCTTTTTCCTGCAGATTGAACTTTTCTCCATCTTTTCAGAAATGGTTGCAGACCTATTATTAGCCCTCCCCTCCCTGCATCTCCTCACCCCCCCCCCCCCCCCCCCCCCCCTCCGAGTCTTTTATTCTTTTTTAGGTTTTTGCAGCTTCACGTTGAGTCGCGGCCCCTCCTCCCTCCCTGATTTCGCTGATGTAAAACCTTCCAAAGAGGTTGCTTTCAGGTGGGATTTGATGATTCGTGATCGAGCAGATTATTGTTGCAGTCACGCTTTTCTCCCCATCACCATCTCTCTCAGCAAAGCAGGTGGACACGCTATGCAAACACACGTTCCTAATAATGATTTGAACACACACACACACACACACACACACACACACACACACACACACACACACACACACACACACGTGTTTTCTAAATAAACCTCAGACTCAGTTGGGTTTTTCGTGCTCGTTTTAATGAGGCCAAATTGTTGCACATTCTGCAGAGTCTCTGTTCCATTGACCCACTTTGTCTGATTTCCTGTATAAAAGAGCGATCATGGATTTTTAAAAAATTGAACCAACCCAGTGTCTACATAACCCTTGAGTGTGCGCGCTGCTGTTTTGCCTTCTTTTCTTCCTCTGGAGTTTTCAGGCTAAATCCTCCAGCTGCTCAGTAACTCGTGATTCTCAGGTTAGATCTCCTGCAGTGTTGTGATGCTCCACAAAGGCACCTCTGATAAGATCCTCTCCAAGGGAGGAAAAAGCAATATTTCCACAACCTGTGAGCAAAAACACAGCTACATTACCACGGAGACTTTCCATATGTTGTTGGTAGGTCACCATAGGGACCAGCTGCTCCTGATTCCTGTTATTGGAGTCAAATCTTTTCACCCTTCCTTGCATATCTTCCCTTTTCATTTTAGCCTATTCTATTTTCCCCTGACTCCCCCCTCCCTCCCTGCTCTGTATTATGTGTTGCTGAGGAAGTGAGCCAGTGGAGGGGAAAAGCTCCAACGTCAGAGCTGGGCTGGATTCAAAGCCAGGCTAGGAGGGGGTGCTGTGCATTATGCATGGCCTCCTACACAGGGATTTATGACATGTACACACACACTGAACATATGCACTTTAATGGCTGTGTGCTCACACAGTGCAGAGCCATAACATTATAGAATATGGGAACTTGCACAGTGTTAAGTGATGTTATAAGTCAAAGTTTTGTCTTTTAACAAGTTTAAAACCTCATTTCTGAACATTTCTGCACAAGGCATAAAACTAGTACATGTATCACTGCTGTAAACGAGACAAATACGAGTGGCTTTAAACAACAACACGTTTTTCTTCTCATCTGAGGAGATTTCTCAGTTTAAACAGAAAAGTAGTAAGCTTTTAAACTGTAGTGAGGGTTTAATGCAAGCTAACTCACAAATCACCCAGCCTCCCGTCTTTTCTGAAGGTCCTAATAGTCTTTGTTGTTCTGGATCACCGGTTAAAGTCAACTACAAACACATGACTCAGCACAACAGGGACAGGTCCAGACCACCTTAAGTCTGAAGGACAAAGGGACACGAGGACAGGGATGGTCATATTTTGGTCACAGAAAATCAATGGTGTGAATAAAAGAGGCTGTCATTGTGTGAAGAAGAATAACACTGAACTGAGGAGGAGGTCTCAAGTTTCAAATGTGCAGTGCTTATAATGCAGCTTTGACTCAAATCCCCAGACAGTAATTCACACCTTCAGATCAAAACGTCTGACACACGGATCGGTTCAGCACCGACTCTAACCTCCTCTGACTGGGGACGGAGTGATTCACATCAACTTAAAAGCTCGGTACTTTGCACTTTTCTGTTTGGATTGATCAGGCGCTTTGGATAAGAAGTGAAACCGAGGCCGGATGTAGGCATGGGCAAGGGGGGGCATTGCCCCCTCATATTCCATGACTGCCCCCCCCCCAAACGCGGTTGCATGCAGAAATAACAAATTTCAAAAATATTTCAGTGAAAAATGGTCAGAGTGAGCGCTCTCTTCTGTTTGTCCTCATTCAAAGTAGCTACTGATGAATGACACAGAAAGAAAGAAACACAAAAAAGAACAAAAAACAAAACAAAAAAGAACAAAAAACAAAACAAAAAAGAACAAAAAACAAAACAAAAAAGAACAAAAAACACAAAAAACACAAAAAAGAACAAAAAACAAAACAAAAAAGAACAAAAAACTCAAAAAAACACAAAAAAGAACAAAAAACAAAACAAAAAAGAACAAAAAACAAAACAAAAAAGAACAAAAAACAAAACAAAAAAGAACAAAAAACACAAAAAAGAACAAAAAACATAAAAAACACAAAAAAGAACAAAAAACACAAAAAACAAAAAAGAACAAAAAACAAAACAAAAAAGAACAAAAAACACAAAAAAGAACAAAAAACAAAACAAAAAAGAACAAAAAACACACAAAAAAGAACAAAAAACAAAACAAAAAAGAACAAAAAACAAAACAAAAAAGAACAAAAAACACAAAAAACACAAAAAAGAACAAAAAACAAAACAAAAAAGAACAAAAACACAAAAAAACACAAAAAAGAACAAAAACAAAACAAAAAATAACAAAAAACACAAAAAACATAAAAAAGAACAAAAACACAAAAAACACAAAAAAGAACAAAAAACACAAAAAAGAACAAAAAACAAAAAAAAACACAAAAAAGAACAAAAACACAAAAAAGAACAAAAAACACAAAAAAGAACAAAAACACAAAAAACACAAAAAAGAACAAAAAACACAAAAAAGAACAAAAAACACAAAAAAACACAAAAAAGAACAAAAACACAAAAAAGAACAAAAAACACAAAAAAGAACAAAACCAAACCTAACCAGATGAGGTCAACCTCAACAGGGCATCAGCCAGTGTCCTACTTGTCCCGTCCCAAGCCCGGGTAAATGCAGAGGGTAGGGATCAAATATGAACATAAATCTATGGATAGAGGAACTGATATGATGATGGTGTAGTTTTTGATGCATTTAAGGGATTGGGGGGGGTGATGACCAAAACATTCTTAGCATGTCCAGACTGGCCCCCCTGATATTCTACCTGCCCCCCTTAGTGGGGCTGCTAGATCCAGCCCTGAGTGAAACCGACTTAGAAAAGAAGAAAAGTCCAGTTGCTGTGGTTGAAGTCACTGATCAGAACGTTGACGCTCTGTATATTCACACCTACAGACGAGTTTAAACAGCAGACACAAGTGGTGTGTTCGCACATTCACACACATGTGGCACAAACACACACACACACACTAGCATCGCCACCAACACTTGTCTAATCTTATTTGCGCGGATCGGCACGTGGCGCCGTCACATCACACCTGTGAAAGCCTCCAGCTCCGGTTCTCAGTCAGCGGTTGTTGTTTTTCACAGTCGACCATTTTCCTCACTACAATAAAATCAGGTTTCGTGATCTGAGAGAGATTAGCGTGGAGTTTGGCTCCTTTGCTTTTTTCCCTCAAGACGTTCACGGGTATCTTTTCATGAGGCTGCTGTTGTCAGAGTTTGTGGTGAAAGTTGTATCTGTGGGAGGGTGTTGTCGGCCTGCGACTGAACGTGTCGGTGTGTCAGATCAACGTGGTTTCTACCAGAGACTCTAAGCTTTAGTAGCTCTGTGTGTTAAAGCCGAATCACACTTCCCTCTCCGAGCAGCTGTTCTGTATGCCTCACATCCCTCTCTCTCACACGTTTGACACATCTTTCTCTCTGCTTCTAAAATTTGCAAAGTGCAAATTTTCTCCCTTCACTGAGCACCCAATCAGAAGCAAAACAAAGGGCTCGCGTTCCCTTATTAATGTTTAAATTCAATCTCAGACAATTATATTCTGAGATGCAGATGACGAGCACTTGGCCTGCTTGTTTCCTCCTTTCCTAAAGTGGTTTGCACCAAACATGGTGAGTGCGTATGTGCTGCAATGTGATTAGGAAGGAATGTGTTGTGTGTAGATAAAGCCGCCTGCTCCCTGGAGCTGTCGGGCCGCTCCTGAGATTGGTGCGCCGTCCGTCCCTGCTCCCGTATGCGTGCTGCATCCGCGTCTAATGCGATCGCAGCGTGACCGAGGACCAGCTCCGCAGGAGGGTGATCTCAGGTGTGACTGCAGCCCATTCGCCCGTGTTGTGTTTGTGACATTCACTCTCAAGGTGAGGTGATGGGCACGTTTATTTATACAGCACCGGTTTCACACACAGCAGAGATTCAGGATGCTCGGTTTTCAGCTTGAAACTCTGAAGTAAGTCTGCAAAAGTGAGGGGGGGGGGCTGTTTGTATAAAGTTAGAATGAATGTTAGGAGTCAGAGCTGTTCAGCAGAAGGAGACAAAAATGGAAAAGGACGTTGGAATCAGGGCCTGTAACTCAGTGAGGTCTTGTAAAAGCTCACACATCAAGGATTCTGTCTAATGATCAAAATGATGTACGTGATCCCGGGCTTTTCTAACATGTAAAAGAAAATGTAATGTTTTGGCATATTTGACAGGGTACAAATTCAAATGTAATTGTGTCTTATTTTATTTTGTTAATATCATTATTTTTTATTTTAATCATTCAGTGACTTGTTGTTAAATGTGCTGGTAGGTTAGTTTTGTTGTTCTAATTTTGTAGTTTAGTTATATTAATGCATTTTTTTTATTTTTTACTTTGTAGCTTTGTAGCAAATTGACTGTGTAAAACTAGGCAGACAAAAGCTAGGCTCCAGCTTACACCTTTTCGGTTTCTTTTTTTTGCAATTTTGTGTTATTGTGTTCTTTTTACTTCTAAAAATGACCAAAATAAAAATCAATTTGAATCTGAAAAAGGTGTTTTTCTTTTAAGGACTCTGGTATTTTTTTGCTAAAATTGCAGCGCTAGCAGCCGGCTGTTTCTGTCCTTCTCTCACTTCCTGGATGTTCTGCTTTAAAATGTTCCAGCAGCATTAATGGAGGATACAAACAGTGAGGAAGTGAGGCGCTTCAGCCAGATTGTCCTATAGTTTCTTTCGTATGATGGGCTGAGGTTATGCGGGACAAACCACTTTACTGATTTCTTTAAACATTTTTAATCACCACAATATATTTATAGCTTAACGTTGTTAAGAGGCATGAATAAAAAACGTTTTAAGCTAATTTGTTTTGAGAATTACCTATAGCACCTTTAATCTCATATCTTTAAATTAAATTTTCATGGCAGTAAATGTAGTTAGTTCAGGTTAACTGATTTCAAATTCTAATTCAAATAGTTGCAGTCAGATAATAAAATAAATGTTATAAGTGAACGTTTCTACAAGAGCAAACAGGGTTATTGGAATGCAGCCGCTCTTTTATCCTATAACATCAGGATCTTTGAAGACATTTAAAATTAGGTCCCACTGCATCCAGTCCAGCGCAGTGATGGTTGCTTCTGCAGCTCAATGACAGAAAGCCTTTCTGCCTTTGCCATCAGGGGGTCGTGAAGTGTGAACGCCTGACAGAAAATTACATAAAAACCAGATTTATGCTCACATTTTGACTTTTTATGGCTGCAATCTTAAACTTTTGAACTGATGAACAGCCAGTTTTCACTAAATCTGCTCCCGTTCCTTCATTTCACTCCAGGTTATGACCCACCAGCATGAAATGTGAGTGAATTTAAAAGCTGTGGGAAAATACGAAGCTTCGTTTTGTCAAAACGGCTGAACTTTGACTAAAGCGTAACGATCATGTGTTGTTTAGGCACCACCAGCTGACCCGTTTCTGAAATACCTTCCAGGGTTTTACTCACTAAATAAATCAAAAGCTAATTCCATTTTTTAATTACCATGATTGGAATCCAGTGCACTGATCTTGGAGTAATTAGCTTTAGACTAAAAACCAGCTCATTTACAGCAGCCCCCCTTAAGAGATGAAACATGAAATAAGCCATGACCAGAGGTGGGTAGAGTACCCAAAAAATGTACTTAAGTAGGAGTAGCACTACTTCAACATATTTTTACTTAAGTAAAAGTAAAAAGTTGCTGTCCCAAAAAATACTTGAGTATGAGTAAAAAAGTGTTTGGTAAAAAAGTCTACTTGAGTACTGAGTAACATCCATCTGAATTTTTTTAAATGATGTCATCAGACAGACAAAAATATAAAGTTTAAGGGAAATTCTAGTATCTTAAAGGCTAAAATAACAAACACTGATACAAATACATAACATGATATCAAAACAGCAAATAAATAAATACAATAAAGAAGAAGACACACTTTTCAAAGTATTTTTTAAAAATATAATGCCAAAACTAAGTAGAGCTAGCTATGTGGCTATAAATCTAGCTAGGCAGCTATCTATTTAGCTAGCTAGCTATATCTAGCTTTTGTGCAAGCTAGATAAAGATAGCTAGCTAGAAAATGAGAGTAGGAAAACAAAGCTGGTACACAAACAGGTGGTCTCCTTTAATAAACTGTAGGTCTGTTCTGGTGTATTTTTGTTAAAACATTGTTTTTCCTTTAAAGTTACTCGCAGTAGGTAGAGGATTTAGAGATTTTACTCAAGTAGAAGTAGCAATACTTAACAAAAATAATACTCAATTAAGCGTGAAAAGTACGGTGAAGTAAAACTACTCTTAAAAGTACTTTTAAAAAAAGCTACTCAAGTAAATGTAACTAGTTACTTCCCACCTCTGGCCATGACCATGCAGTTTAGACTGAATATTTAGTGGAATTTTCATTACTGATTTGTTTTTGGCGATATGTGGTAATATTTTCTGCGTTTGGCAGACATTTTATTTCTTAATTTTTGTGAACTTATTTCTCGTTTAAAGCTGAACGAATGTTAAACAGAAGCCAGTTCTTGACACCAACGCCCCCTTTCCTCTGACTAGAAACAGAACCCACATCTGGGCTATTTTTGAGAACCAAACAGGATTTTTTTTGTAGTATTTCACTATATTTCACACAGCTAATAACACCCAAACTAATGGCCTCCCTGAGCCATTATTCAGGCAAAAGTTATTTAAAATCTTTAGGAAAACAGATTTAATGCTCTGGTAGCTTGGTATTATTGAGAAGGGGGTTTCAGCCTGTAGTTACTAAGGATTGAAAGTGTTTGCTTTTTTTCCGGTAGAGGTGGGACAACTACACATTTTAATGATGCTGTAAAAAGTGCCTGGAGTGAGAAGAAGAAGTGTCTGCAGCAAATCCAATTCCAATAGTTAAAACTCTTTAAAGAGCTCCTAATAGTCAGGTAGAAGTTTCTATAGGGTGGATGAGTGAGGGGGTGGTGTGGAGTTAATTGTCTCATACAGCTTGCTCAGTGTTTATTAGCAGTGCCGCAGCAGAGGGATTAGCATCCTATTCCTGTTGCAGTTTTAGAAAATTCCTGCAAAAATGATATGTCTGAACGTGTGGCTCAAGTTGGAATAGTGTGCAATGACTTTTTGCAGCTTTATGTGTAACATAGACAACATTTACTAAGACGGTAACAATGGGGTTATGGAGAAGCAAGGGCAAAAACAAAGACTTCACAGGAGGACCATCCTTCAAGGTTTAAACAAGTCGCAGAGTGTTGGACTTTACATGCTTGAATTGTCAGTTTGATATTTCATAGTTTTTATACATTTCAGTTTAAGTTTTATCAAGTTGAGCCTCACTTTCCTCTGTTTTTCCGGGTCATGGGGGCAGCATCCCAAGGAGGAATCCCAGACTCATCCACCAGCTCCTCCACTGGGACCCCCAGGTGTTCACAGAACATCCTGCTGATGTACTTCCTCCAGCGTGTCCTGCGTCGACCCGGGGGCCTCCTGTTGGCAGGACATGCCCGAAACACCTCCCCAGGGAGGCGTCTAGGAGGCATCCTGACCAGATGCTCAAACCACCTCGTCTGACTCCTCTCGGTGTGGAGGAGCAGTGGTTTTCCTTTGGGTCAGGACTGTAAAGAATTCTAATAATTACAGTTCTGTGAGATAAATTGGTATCAGGAGGTCAGAGCTGTAAGAAACTCAGAAATTGTTAACGGCTCTCCAATCCAGAATCGATGCATCTCTAGTTAAAAGTAGGGGTGTACCGATACCACTTTTTTCAAAACCGATCCGATACCGATCCTTAAATCTGAGTACTCGCCGATACCGAGTACCGATACTTCTACCACACAGAAAAATGCAACAAATTGGAATACAGGTTTTATTTTTTCTTCTCTGCTTTTGACAACAAATAACTGAGTTAGATAAAAAAATAAAATATATTAAAAAATGATCACAAAACTAAAATATAAGGTGAAAAATAACCATTTTCTGTGATTTCACAGTGAAATTATTGCAGTTTTCCACATTTTAACCAAATAAAATGAACTATTTGGCACCATCTCCAGCTCTCAACCCACACTGTTCCTCTTTAGCTCAATAGCTCCCCCTAGTGCTCAATATAGGAAACTACAACAGAAATCACAAGTCACAGACAGTGAAGCCATTGGTATCGGTTCCTGGTATCGGGTAACTTTAACCGATACCGATACTGGTATCGGGCCGATTTCAGTATCGGTATCGGTGCATCCCTAGTTAAAAGTGTGTGAAAAGTGAAAACAATGTTCTGATTTCTAAATCTTTACACTCAAGAATACTTGAAATGAATATTTCTGAGAACCAAACGCTGAGTTAGACATCCTGGAGGATTTGGATGTGAGTGAAATTTAATGGGAACTATTTTGCCCCTTGATGGCGTTTAGCCGCCGTCGGCTATACAAGCAGCTCTGGCTCGCTCCTCGCTGCTCAGCTCCAACTCCTTATGACTAACTCATTACACCAGCATCAAAGTTTAATGACAAAATAGCCCAGTGTTCATACAACCCCCCTCTCTTTCCTCTCAGGGCCTGCGTACTTTGAATTAACATTATTATTATTATTATTATTATGAGACAAAAAGAACCTACGGCTCTCGTGGATAAGACGCGATCAGGGCTGTGATGGAAGCAGCGTGAGAGAAGTTTAAAGGCAGAGAAATAATTATCACAAGGAGTGGAATTATCCCCAGAGTCTGGATCACACCTGTGTGTGTGTGTGTGTGTGTGTGTGTGTTAATTAGATAGATCTGTAGTTAACACTCTGCTGCACCGTCCCTCCTTCATCCTGCTTCCATCTGGAGACGGACTCAAACATGCAAAGCTTCATGTAAATCAGACCTGGGGAGGTCGGCGTTTTGTATAAACAAAATTAAAAGTGGGAGTGACCTTTAACCTTTACCTCTGAGAACAAAACCATCTCTGGATAGAAGCAGCTTCCCACTAATGGGATGGGAATCAGCCATCTGTTGTCCGGCCTCCAACTCTCACACCTGCGTTCGTCACTGCATCTTTAGCTCCACTAACATCTAAATCACTATTTTTTTTTTTTTGGGATTGTCCTGCATCCTCTACACTTGGTTTTTATAACCCCAGACTTATAAACAGCTGCTCCTGATTCATCTCCGTCTGAGGAGGAAAACCTGACACCGTGGGAGATGTGTGTGTGTCATATCTGTGCTACTATGAGTGCTAGCCCGTGTTGTTGTGGACTTTGAGGTGCATTGCTGAGTGGTGAGTCATATAGTGATTGCTTCAGCATTTACCAGCTCGCCTCCCCCTCCCTGTCCGTTCCTTTTTGTGCCGCATTGTTTCAGCTAACTCGCTCCCCCTGCTGGTTGAGTATCTGTATTCACAGTGCAGGATGCTCCCAAAGGCAAACCGTTACTTTAAAACATGTGGAACGTGGGTTTTGTTAACGTCTGTGTTACATAAACGACAGGATGTGTTCGTTTTCCTCTAACAGATGGATTAGTGGATATATCACAGAGACTATAGTTGTCAGCATTTTGTGTTTTATCTTTTTGAAGCTGCATAAGTGGAGAAATGATTGGGGGAATGGGAGGATCTGTGCCACTGGAAGCACAAGATGGTGCTGTTGATTCAAAAACAATGTTTAAGCCTCTGATGCCCCCCCTCATTTAAAATCTGTGTCATCTTTCCACCAGACGACCCCAATGATCTGAAAGCTGACAGCAGCCCCACCGATAACGAGATAACAGCCAAGGAGAGAGGCGTCCTGGAGGAGGACAACGAGAAGGAGGAGATGGACCAGGAAAGATCCCAGGAGGACGAGGGGGAGGAAAAGAAGCTGAGGGAGGAGGAAGGTGAGGGGCAGGAGAAAAAGATGAAGGAGGAGCTGACGGAGGAGCAGGAGCTGGAGGAGCTGAGATCCCAGGTGCTGCAGCTGCTGCTTGAGCTGGATGAAGCAAGAGAGACGTCCAACAAACACCAGGAAAGTTTCCACGAGCTGCAAGGTGAGAAATTCAGATCCAACACCAAATTCACCCTGAGGTTTGCAGGTACAAATTAAGGTTTTGCACCTCTGTGTGATTCTCAAATCACATGACATTTGTGCATTAAGCTGCACTCACTGGTGCAGGAGTTTAAATGAGCTATGATGCATACATTTAAATAAAACTCACCCATGTTTATACCAGTTACTGCAGTGCAAAAGATCTACGATTCTCCAGGACTTGTGCTGCTTTTGACCCACTTTAAAGCCAAATATTTCCTGAAAGCTGATGTTTGTGTCTCAGTCAGGAGAGAAACAGACAAATGAGCACAAGCAAAAATG
Organism: Callopanchax toddi; assembly: GCA_006937965.1. Classification (NCBI taxonomy): domain Eukaryota; kingdom Metazoa; phylum Chordata; class Actinopteri; order Cyprinodontiformes; family Nothobranchiidae; genus Callopanchax; species Callopanchax toddi. The sequence continues at coordinate 5,086,899 of SSNR01000001.1, forward strand.
TGGGAACATCTGCTGTTTTTCTTTTAATGCCAGAGATGTAATATACAGAAACGACTGTTGCTGTTGGCTCAATTTACTCATATTAAAAAAGGTAAAATGTTTGGGGAAATGTTCTCAATCACAAACATGACCTGATCATGGTAGTACAAAAAAACCCATAAATATAAAGAACAAATAAAATCATAATAAGGCAGCATCAGAGGATCAGAATCAGCTGTGCACATAAACACATGCCTGCAGAAGAATCTACATCATAAAGGAGAGCCAGTGTGTGTGAATGTATGTAAATAATAAGTGTGATCAACAAGAGCAGCAGTCAGCTTTAACCTGATGAACTTGAGATTTAAAGCTTGTAATAAATGTAAATGAGGTATTCTACATGCATATTAAATAAAACACAGTCGTATTTATGTAAATTGTTGCCAGAGCTAAAAGCAGGGCCAGATCTATCAGCCCCACTAAGGGGGGCAGGTAGAACATCAGGTGGGCCAGTCTGGACATGCTAAGAATGTTTTGGTCATCACATCGCCCCAATCCCTTAAATGCATCAAAAACTACACCATCATCATATCAGTTCCTCTATCCATAGATTTATGTTCATATTTGATCCCTACCCTCTGCATTTACCCGGGCTTGGGACGGAACAAGTAGGACACTGGCTGATGCCCTGTTGAGGCTGACCTCATCTGGTTAGGTTTGGTTTTTTGTTCTTATTAATTTTTTTGTGTTTTTTCTGTTATATGTTCTTTTTTGTGTTTTTTGTTTTGTCTTTTGTTCTTTTTTGTGTTTTTTGTTTTGTTTTTTGTTCTTTTTTGTGTTTTTTGTTTTGTTTTTTGTTCTTTTTTGTGTTTTTTGTTTTGTTTTTTGTTCTTTTTTGTGTTTTTTGTTCTTTTTGTGTTTTGTGTTCTTTTTTGTGTGTTTTGTGTTCTTTTTTGTGTGTTTTTTGTTCTTTTTTGTGTTTTTTTGTTCTTTTTGTGTTTTTGTTCTTTTTTGTGTGTTTTTTGTTCTTTTTGTGTTTTTTTTAGTGTTTTTTGTTCTTTTTTGTGTTTTTTGTTCTTTTTTGTTCTTTTTGTGTGTTTTTTTGTTATTTTGTTCTTTTTTGTGTGTTTTTTGTGTTTTTTTGAGTGTTTTTTGTTCTTTTTTGTGTTTTTGTGTGTTTTTTGTTCTTTTTGTGTTTTTGTTCTTTTTTGTGTGTTTTGTGTTCTTTTTTGTGTGTTTTGTGTTCTTTTTTGTGTGTTTTTTGTTCTTTTTTGTGTGTTTTTTGTTCTTTTTTGTGTGTTTTTTGTTCTTTTTGTTTTTTTTTGAGTATTTTTTTTCTTTTTTGTGTTTTTTGTTCTTTTTTGTGTGTTTTTGTTCTTTTTTGTGTGTTTTTGTTCTTTTTTGTGTGTTTTTTTGTGTTTTTGTTCTTTTTTGTGTGTTTTTTGTTCTTTTTGTGTTTTTTTGTTTTTTTGAGTGTTTTTTGTTCTTTTTTGTGTGTTTTTGTTCTTTTTGTGTTTTTTGTTCTTTTTGTGTGTTTTTTGTTCTTTTTGTGTGTTTTTGTTCTTTTTGTGTTTTTTGTTCTTTTTGTGTGTTTTTTGTTCTTTTTGTGTGTTTTTTGTTCTTTTTTGTGTGTTTTTGTTCTTTTTGTGTGTTTTTTGTTCTTTTTGTGTTTTTGTTCTTTTTTTTTCACTGAAATATTTTTGAAATTTGTCATTTCTGCATGCAATCATGTTCTGGGGGGCAGTCATGGAATTTGGGGGGGCAATGCCCCCCTTTGCCCATGCCTACATCCGGCCTCGGCTAAAAGTGTCTGATTCTCAAAGACCTGCTGCTTGCAATGCACATGAAATATTCCTCCTGAGGGCCTGGGGTGTGTGCATCTGAGGAGAGAAATGAAGGGAAAGAGGAATCTGCTGCACCACAAAAAAAGGAGGATAGGCATGTAAGCCCCATCTCTTCTAAAAGACTCGGGTCTGCGGGTCTAGATAAAACTTAATTTAGGTCCAGGTCCTATGTGAAGTCATGAAAGCTTGATTTTTTTCATGTAAGTTATTCCTGCTTGGAGCTTTGCATCACTCTTTAGAAATGAAGAGCTGCTGCAGTGAGTAAGGCCATAGGTATGAGGTCACAGCGTGTGTTTATGAGTGTGTGATGAACTCAGTGGTGGGGGCATTCCTCAGTAAACTGCATTCCTGCTGAGGGAAGCTTCTAGACTAAGTGTCCTCCTGGAGCACAATGAAGAATCACCATTGGTCAAATCGCTGTGGGAACAGTCAGCTGTTCAGACTCACCGCCTGATGAAGAATCCTGATGCTTTAGTTTGAGATTTAACCCCTTGATGAATGGACTCTCACCACTAGTGTCTAATGGTGAGAAGGCATTAGAAAAAAGAGAGAGAGCGAGAGAGCGAGAGACAGAGAGAGAGAGAGAGAGAGAGAGAGAGAGAGAGAGAGAGAGAGAGAGAGAGAGCTGTCTTCTCTATGACAGCTATAAAGATCTGTCTTCAGCCAGAAGAAGAACAAGAATTCCTGTTAAACTTGGCAGCAACAGAACCCTGATCTCAACAGAACCCTGATCTCAACAGAACCCTGATCTCAGCAGAACCCTGATCTCAGCAGAACCCTGATCTCAACAGAACCCTGATCTCAACAGAACCCTGATCTCAACAGAACCCTGATCTCAACAGAACACTGATCTCAACAGAACACTGATCTCAACAGAACCCTGATCTCAACAGAACACTGATCTCAACAGAACCCTGATCTCAGCAGAACCCTGATCTCAACAGAACACTGATCTCAACAGAACACTGATCTCAACAGAACCCTGATCTCAACAGAACCCTGATCTCAACAGAACCCTGATCTCAGCAGAACCCTGATCTCAACAGAACCCTGATCTCAACAGAACACTGATCTCAACAGAACCCTGATCTCAACAGAACCCTGATCTCAACAGAACACTGATCTCAACAGAACCCTGATCTCAACAGAACCCTGATCTCAACAGAACCCTGATCTCAGCAGAACCCTGATCTCAGCAGAACCCTGATCTCAACAGGACCCTGGAAAAGTGCAGGCATTCATTTAAGCTGTTAATCCACTGGAGCATCTTAAAATTCAGTCCCTTTAAAATACTCAAAGCTGGGTGAGCTTGGACTCCATGGACGAGGGAGTAAAGGGTTTAGAAACACAACACTGTTGTTAACTAGACTATAAATGGCGTCGGGCTGCATTTAAAACACACTTATAGCCTTGACCCAGACATGAGACCATCAGCGGAAAAAGTTATGACTTTAAATATGAATTAGAAGTGAATATGAACCATAAATAAAACTTTTGATTCTTTCTAAAGGCTTTGTTTGAACTAATCCTTTGAGAATATCCAGACTCAGCTGACTGCTCTCTGTATTTAGCTAGCTGCTGCTGTTGCTCTGAAACCACCAGTGAATTTGCCTGAAGAAATTAGTTGGCATGACGCATACTAATAAGGGCCAAAAACAAATAGAAAACCCAAGAATAGCAGCAACGTAAGAGCTGTGAAAATGGCAGCCAAACCAAAAAAAGCTGTTTTTTTTTTTAGATACCAAAGATGCAATATACAGAAAAATCTCCTAAATGAATTCTGATGGTCTTTTCAAGCCTTATTTATGTGTAGTTAGACTTGTTTCCTCTCATCTCTCCAGCTGATTCAGATTTTTTCTTTTTTCTTGTCTGTTTACAGGTTTGTTGGAGGACGAGCGTCTGGCCAGCGCTCACCAGGCTGAGGCCTTCACACGGCAGATCCAGAACCTGCAAGGTATTACTCAGTAAATAGATGTCATTACAAACATTAAAATCTGTCATAAACGTTATTATTACACCATATTTTGTTTTAGTTTTTAGTAGTTTACAGTAGGTGGATGAGAAAGATGCTAAAATTATTCTAGGTTGATTTGAGAGCTTGTTTTCGGAATGATTTTATTAAAGTGATAATATGCAACTTTTTCATATTTTTAAATCTTCTCCTTGAGCCAGTCTGTGCTAATATGACTCTTTACAGAGTTAATGAAAAGTCACTTAGCCCCATCTGGTGGTTAGATCCAGAATACCACGATTGCAAGATCTCAGTTGCCGTCACGGTACCCAGGAAGTCACGTGTCTCACGAGGGTTAGGCTAACCCAAAGTGGCTAGCTGTTATGCTAGCGCTGGAGTGTTTTTATCTCATGATTCCTGATTTTTTTTCCATCTCTCCCTGTTTGAACACAGCTGATTTCTTTGAAGGAGTAAATAACCGCTCCTGTAGAAAGCTATGAAGGCTGAGGAGACATTTCAACAGGTAGATTTAGGCGTTTAGAAGCTGAAACAATATGCTAACTTGTGTAATGCAGTGATTTAAAACGGACACCAGAGGGCGCCCAAAACAAGCAGAACTGCATATTATCACTTTAAATTTAAACTTAAATTGTGCTAAAGGAGAAAAGACTGGACAGCAGCGCCATTTTTGATTTTAACAAACAAAAATAATAAAACTTAAAATAATCGTGATAAAATCTCTCAAGTTTTCCTGTAGAAATGATACTTTTTCTTGTAAATAAACCCAGGCATTTGGTCGCTTTCATTAGGGACCAAAATTTTTTATCAATAAATAAAACAAACAACAAAACACAAAATAATGTTTATTTACAACGCACACATCTACCGGTATACAGTTGAAACCAGGTGTTCACACACAAATGAAAACACTTTTTTTCTCACTGAAGTTAAAGACATACTATGCAGTTTTGCTAGTTTTTAGCACCCCCTAGTGTCTGTTTTAAATCACTGCTGTAAAAACGTTAGCATTGTTTCTGCTCAGAAAGCCCTAAATCTGCCTGTTGAAATGTCTCCTCAGCCTTCACTGCTTTCTACTGGAGCGCTTCATCACTCAATCAAAGAAATCAGCTGTGTTCAAGCAGGGAGAGATGGGAAAATCAGGAATCATGAGCTAAAAACACTCCGGAGCTAGCATAACAGCTAGCCACATTGGGCTAGCCTAACCCTCTGAGATACGTGACTTTGTGAGACTTCAGGGCACCGGACCAGAGACTCAGAAGTTACAAACGTGGTATTCTGGATCCAAGCAGCAGATGGGACTGAGGGACTTTTATTAACCTGTAAAGGGTCAGATTAGCACAGACTGGATCAAGGACAAGATTTAAAATAGGAAAAAGTTGCATAGTGTGACTTTAAATCTGATCAAACGTCTCTTGTTTCAGGTCAGTTAGAATTAATAAAATTATTTCTGTTGGCTAAACGTGACAATAAGAAAATATCTGAGATTTATTTATTAATAATGTCACATTCCCTTAGTATTTGGTAGCATTGACCTTTGAACTGTTCCTCCTGACAGAACTAGAGTAACTTGAGTCAGGTTTGTAGGCCTCGCTCACACACACACACCTTTTATGATCTGCCCATATGTGTGTGTTTGTACTGTATGTACGTACATAGGTGTGTTTAAGTGATGTTTTCTGAGTCACAAAACAAAATGTTGTGTGAAAACATGACAATCAAAGTATTCTTCTTTTTCTTCAAACAAAACCAAAAACTGATGAAACTTTTAATGTCAACATCAAGAAAAAAACCCAGTAATATTAAAAGCAACAAAGAAAAAGAAGCAATAAATATATAAATGTCTGTTTGTGGCATTTAAGAAGTTCCGTCAGTCAGTCAGGGTGATAATCTAATGTAAGGTAATAATATTTTGATAATTAAATAGTTGGATTAGAAAAATAGATATTACTTTAATAATCATAAAGTAATAGTAATGTAAGATAATAATGTTTATTTTTTAAAAAAACCCTTATTTTGCAGATTTTAAAAAGATTTTTAGTTGAGTTCATGCTGTAGGGGAAGTGTTTTGTGACCACATCTATCCCAGTATAACATCGTGACCCGTCTCTGAGGAGCAGCAGACAGTTTCGTGACACAGGAGGCAGTTGGGGCTTCAGTATTTTGTCCACGGACACATCGACCCCGACTTGGGTCGGAGATTGAACCCCGATCTCCTGATGAGTGGACAACCTCTCTGCCCCTGAGCCACCTTCACTCCAGAAGAAAACAATATGAGATATGAGGTCTAACATTCCTCTGATAGAACAGGTTGGAAAAATGCTTTTATTTTTTACTCATTACTTTACTAAACTTTCATGCAAACTGTTGCCAATTTAAAAACAAATAATAAAAAAATTGTGATTTAATCAAAATTAGGGATGCTCGATATTGGCTTTTTTACCGATATTGTCCAACTCTTAATTTTCGATACCGATATAAGCGTGGTAGCCCTCATAAAAAAAAGACAAACACAGTATTTAATGCAAGGTGTGCCAAATAAATAAAAATATCTCAAAAACTATGCATCAGATTTGTTATCTTTTGACATTTTGGGAGAGAGGAGAAGTAGCCGAACAGTTTGATGTATAATATGTGCACGGTATGTAAAGGTCATGTGTGTCATCATTACAAAAACCGATACCGATATTTACCGATATTGCATTTTAATGCCGATATCGGCCGATATGATCGGTAGACCAATAATATCGAACATCCCTAATCAAAATATTATATTAAACAAAACTAAAACTTCAGAAAACTTTTTCCTTTTTGATCAAACTTTAACGCATGTATAGAATAAACGAACAGCTGGTTGTAGGGACATGCCGTACATTTAATGGCACCTTTTTATTTGATAAAACTGCTGCCTCATTCATTTGTTGCTGTAATATTTGTAATTTCTGATTTTCCACTTTAGCTGAAAGGGGTCCGTACTAGGTCCTAAACTGTTTAATCTATACATTAATGATATTACAAATGTATCTAAAATATTGAGTTGTATTTTATTTGCAGATGACACAACTTTTTTTCATGCAAGTGAAAATGTAATTAATGTAATTCCAACAGAACTAGAAAAACTAAAACAGGTTTAATGTAAATAAACTCTCTCTAAATCTTGATAAAACTCATTTTATGGTATTTGGTCCAAGAGGAACAAATATTGATATGTCACTAGTTATAGAAGATGTTGCTATTGAAAGAGTGAGGGAAATTAAGTTTTTAGGAGTCATTATTGATGAAAATGTTACCTGGAAGCCACATATTAATGGTGTAAAAACTAAAATAGCTAAAACAATTGCATAAGGTAAAGGATTCTCTGAATAAAAATGCTTTATTTCTTTTATATAATTCCTTGATTGTTCCATATCTGACTTACTGCATTGAGATCTGGTTTTCTTCTACAAAAAAGAGCCGAAAGAATCATTACTCAGAGTAGTTCTAGAGCTCCAACCGGTCCAGTGTTTGCTAAGCTGAGAATATTAAAGTTTGAAGATTTAGTTGATCACAATATATTAAAATTGGTTTACAAAGCTCACATTAAATCTTTACCCAAAATTATCCAAATGAAGTTTGAAAAAAGGCAAAGTTGTTGTAACTTAAAAGGCAGTGAGATATTTCTAAAGCCTAGATGTAGAACTAGAGTGTTGGATAGATGTGTTTCCGTGTACGGAACAATCTGGAATATGAAACAAAAGAGGTAAAATCAATTAAAATGTTTAAAAAGAATGTTAAAAATTTATATGCAATTTGTACTTTCTTCATTTTTCTTTCCCTGTATTTCTCGGCAAAGAATTGTAGTTAACAGATTGAATCAGGATCTGAAGTTTTTGTTTGCAAATTCTTGGCAGCTGTCTGTCAGTCATTTTTATTAGTGAACATTTTATTTTTATTGATTTATTTGCTGGTGTAAATGGGGCAGAACACATAGAAGATTTTCCCCTTTCTGCTCCTTTTCATTTACGTTTTATAAGTTGTATTTGTTTGATAACGTCATGTTTATTTTATGAAAAATGAAATAAAATTTATATATATATATATATATATATATATATATATATATATATATATATATATAAAGTACAAATGTTTCATGTGTGAAATGAAACATGAACTTTTAAGGTGTGTATTTTGAATTTTTGTTCTCAATATAGTTTTTTTTAATGAAGATGCAAAAAAAAATTCATCTTTTTTCTATGGCAGAGAGGTAAAACCCATAGGAATAATTAAACTAATAATTTTTACTTTTTCCTGAAAAAAGGTGAGCTGTTACCTTCAATTACATCAGCTCCTTTTCTGGCGCGCACACACACCTCCCAATAAGTGAAGCTAACCTCCTCTTCCTCCTCCTCCTGCTGCAGCCCAGCTTCGCTCTGTGCAGGAGGAGATGAACAGCCTGGAGGAGGAGAAGGAGAGCGAGCTGACTGAGGCCCAGGAGGAGCTGCGTGCAGCTCAAGAGGAGGTGGAGCTGCTCCAGCAGGCGGCGGAGGAGGCAGCGGCGGAGCGGGAGAACGACATCGCCTCGCTGCAGGAGGAGCTGTGCCGCCGGCGGGCCGAGCTGCAGCGCATCACCGAGGAGACCCAGGAGTACGAGCTGGAGATCACCACGCTGAGGGCCGAGATCAATATGAAGAGTCAGCGCAGGGAGGCGGAGAGGAGAGAGGGTGAGGCACATGAGGAGGGAGGGGAGAGGTTAGTGAGGGGCAGGCAGAGGATGGAGGAAAAAGTTGCTTTTCATAAAGAAAAACCCCAGCATCTGCAGACTCTTAATGAGACACGGTGATAAACACGGTGACTGATGACAAAGATTTATGATCTGCTGGCTTCATGGAATGAATCCAACATGCTGCTCAAACAAATAACCTGCAGTCAGTCATTTGAAAACAAAGAATAGGTTATGAATGGTCTGCTTCCCTCACATCATGTTAGCATCCTGCTGTCAGGCTCATAAATCAGCTGCAACATTAATAATTACACATGTGGCTGTTGCAAAGGGTGTGGTGTGTGTGTAGTTCAGATACCAGGAACATGAGATCACAACCAGGGGCGCACACACACACACACACACACACACACACACACACACACACACACACACACACACACACACACACACACACACAAGCACGCATCGGTATCGACAGGAAACCAGAATCTGTACCAAATCTTGGCCTGTTTCTTCCTAACTTTTTACTTTTTTCTGACGTGAAGACGTCTAAAGTATCCTGATGATGTAAAATTCACATGCAGGGAATTTAAAAATGACGTCATTTGATCTGCACCAGTTGATTCTTTGTGGTGGTGGAGGGGGGTGGGGGGGTGGGGGGTGGGGGGTTCGACATTCCCAAGGCCAAAAACCGATCTCCCTGCACTGATTTATTCTCTCCAACAGAAAGCGAAGCTCCCAACTGACCAGATTTGTTTTCCAGGCGTTCTTTTTTTTTTTGACACATTTGCATAATGTCTACCTCGTGGCTAGTTCGGTGTGCCGTGAAACGAGCGAGCAGCTGTTTTGCTTAACACCATATTTGAACAATTCAGAGCAAATTGTGTCTTTTGGGAGGACGGTTTTAAAGAGACAGGAGGTAAAACAGAGGATTTCTAAAGAATAAAGGCGAGAAATCGTCCTGCAGCGATGCAGAAAATTAGATAAATAATGTGGTAAAGCCTCTAAATGTGTACATAAACTTCACATGGACTCTTTAATCTCTCACCTCTGACCTTTTGCGCTCTGTCAGGTGACGTGGACCTGCTGAAGGAGGAGTGCCGCACACTGAGGGAGGAGTGTCAGACCCTGAAGGAGGACAACAGACGTCTCTCTGAGAAGCTGCAGCTGCTGCAGAGACAGAGGACATGGTGAGAGGTCAACTCACTCATCAGCTGTGTTCATTTGATCAGCCGTAGAGGAGGGGTGGTGGTGGGGGAACCCTCTGGAATACTGACCCCCCCCCACTACAGCCATGTGTCGTGTAAAAATACCTACCACCTGTTTAATTACTGCAGGAAAGTTGTAACATCATACAGCTGCTTCTGTATGAGTGCTGAAAACATTTAGTCAGACCTTTTAGTGTTAAATGACATTTTAAACCCTAATGTCAGGGAAAAACATGCACATTTTTATTCTTTCACCTCTACTTCTGCAGCTCCAGCGTTTATCTGTCCCTGAAAGAGGAAGACACGGTGGAGGACACGGAGCTGAAGGAGGCAGCCTCAGACGAGGTCCTGACACAGAGCTACATGACCGTAGCCCAGTCTGAGAACTGTCGCCTGGTGGACGCCTCCATCCAGAAAAATATCTCATTCGAAGGGAAGCCGGTGACGCCGACGAGCTGGACGGGAGGCGTCGGGGAGATCTTCTCTCTGAGAGACCAGCTGAAACAGGCGGAGGAGAAGGCCTCCCAGGTCCAGAGGCAGGTGGGATGCATCAGCAGCTGATTCATATTAAAATACTGAGAACTGTGTATGAATTATGACGCTTTGTGTCGTCTAGTGTGATGGGCTGAAGATGGAGCTGCAGGAGCTGCAGATCCTGTACGACAGCAGCCAGAGGGAGAGGGCGGAGCTGGAGGAGGAGCTTCAGCGCTGCAAGGCCGAGCTGGAGAAGCTGTCAGGAGGCGCTCAGGTGAGAAACCAGAACCCAAAGCCTTCAAAACGTTAGGAGTGATCACAGTGAGACTAGTGGAACATTAGTGACAGATATTTACCAAGATCTTTTGGTTCTGTTGGAAAATGATGAATAATTAATTGTTTACAGCTGTGAACAACCTCAGTTTGGAGAAATGGAGAGAGACAAAGGGGTGGTACCGTGAAGCCACTGAGCAACCTCAGTGCATTCTGGGTAATGGTGTGGATATGGGCTAAAATCACCAATTTGAAAATTCTCACAGACACTCAGTGTGATTTTTGTGCATAGGCAGCTCCAGGGGGAGCTAGGGGGCGCTATAGCTCCCCCTGGATTAGTCATTACACCCCCAAGAACATATTAGAATTTAAAAAAATCCTAACTTGTGATTTTGGTAATATTTGACCTACAAAATTGTTTTATAATAAATATAAATTAAAAAGTCTTTCATAATTATCAATCATTGATAATTTAACAAATTGACACATAACACGTTAATGGAAGGGTATGAAAACCACAGCCACAGGTTGAGGGTTAACATACAGAGTAAGTAGAGGAAGATATGAATGACTGTGCTAATTGTAAACATGAATGCAACATGCAAAATTATTAAATCACATGGAATTTTTCCAAATATTTGGTCAGGATTGAATGTGTTGTGGAGCAGAGGTCTCCACCGCTGCTCCTCAAGGCTCATTGTCCTGCAGGTTTTTCTGCTCCGACACCTGATTTAGAAGAACAAGTCAGGAACAGGTTTCTGCAGAACTTGATGACGTGCTGAGCAGGTCGTTCAGTCATTTGAATCAGGTGTGTTGGAGCAGGGAAATCTCAAAAACCTGCAGGACAGTGGGCCTTGAGGGTTGTAGAGACCAGAAGGGTCACATGACCACTTATTTCAGCACCTTCAGTAAAACGTTACGCTCCCCCATAGCACCTGCTGAAAAGACATTCTGGAGCCGCCACTGTTCTTGTGTGATTCTTTTAAAAATATAAAAATGAGTGGTGGGATTCAATTAAAACATTTATCAAATTAATTACAGGCTTTGTAATTAATTAATCACAATTAATTGCCATGTTAATAGTACAAAAAATTTGCCCTTAAGCATTTATTAAATTTTAAAATTATTTTAGTGGGGGACAGAATCAAATAATAGTAAAAAAATAAATACAAAATTAATTTAAATTCAAAATAGTAGAAAAACAAAAAAAATATCCCTGGTTAAAATTGGACAGATCTAAAAGTACAGAAATGTATTATTTCATTATCAGGTGTATTAATGCCAGTCTTAAACAACAGGTTCATCTAACTGGAGGACAAACATTATTTAATGGAGATGTAGTAGTTAGCATTAGCGCTAGCTCCACGCATGAACTAAACACGCTAGAGAATCACAATTAATGCAGCTGACAGATAGTTAAACCTACAACCACCTGATTTATTAGTGTGTTTTTGCACATTTCTCGTCCCCTATTACTTTTATGTCTGTCACGCACACGCGAAACCGGAAACGTCCGTCACAAAACAATACACGGCTAGAACTCTGAACCAAACATTAGTTCCGCCCCACTGACTTTTAGTTCAGCTTGCATCAAACGCAAGCTGAATTGCATTAAGTTTTTTATCGCGTCATTTTTTTTCTAATTAATTAATAGAACTGAATGTGTTAAAGTGATAATATGCAGTTTTGCTTGTTTTGGGCTCCCTCTGGTGTCCGTTTTAAATCATTGCCATTAAAAAGTTAGCCCATTGTTTCAGCTTCTAAACGCCTAAATCTAAGTGTTGAAATGTCTCCTCAGCCTTCATAGCTTTCTACAGGAGCGGTTATTTACTCCTTCAAAGAAATCAGCTGTGTTCAAGCAGGGAGAGATGGAAAAAATCAGGAATCATGAGCTAAAAACACTCCAGCGCTAGCATAACAGCTAGCCACTTTGGGTTAGCCTAACCTTCGTGAGACACGTGACTTCCTGGGTACCGTGACAATAGATGTCATATATATCACCAGATACCTTACCCGTACTGTTTGTCAATGGACCCTGACGTAGCTACGACGGCAGCCATCTTGGGGCAGCGAGCTGCCCCCTTTCATAACACTGGTGTCAATGGAGCATGTACTAAACTTGCTCAATTTTTAACCAATTTTCAAACGGTTTGCATTTTTATAAATGTCAGAGACGTGGCTGTGAATATATATCAAAATATAACGATAATGGTCGGGAAATTCATGAATTCTAAAAGTATCATATCTTAAGTCTATACATAATAAGGTTTGTAAGAAAGTAAACCGTTTGTAAATCCGTTCATTTTTCGTTAAGTTCTGAGTGTTTTTAGTTAAGTTGATGCTCACCTTCCGTCTGCTGCCTCTGAGAGCAGAACGTCAGCTTGCTGCCCCAAGATGGCCGCCGTGTAGCTACGCTGTTGAACCCCAGATGATTCAATTAGCTTTTATATATGATATCTATGACCGTGACGGCGACGGAGATTTTGCAATCGTGGTATTCCGGATCTAATCACCAGATGGGGCTAAGTGACTTTTCATTAACTGTCATATTAGCACAGACTGGTTCAAGGAAAAGATTTAAAATATGAAAAAGTTGCATATTATAACTTTAAAGTCTTACCCCTAATAAAAATGTAAAACTGAGATTTTTAAAAATCTTTACCTCCAGCAATACATCAAACACACAATGTCTCAAAAAGGACAAAGCATTTGGTTTTGTGTAGAAAAAGATCTATAAATGTTTGAGACATAAAAAAAGTTTAAAGTGATAATATGCAACCTTTTCATATTTTTAAATCTTCTCCTTGAGCCAGTCTGTGCTAATCTGACCCTTTACAGAGTTAATGAAAAGTCACTTAGCCCCATCTGGTGGTTAGATCCAGAATACCACGATTGCAAAATCTCCGTCGCCATCACGGTACCCAGGAAGTCACGTGTCTCACGAGGATTAGGCTAACCCAAAGTGGCTAGCTGTTATGCTAGCGCTGGAGTGTTTTTAGCTCATGATTCCTGATTTTTTTCCCATCTCTCCCTGCTTGAACACAGCTGATTTCTTTGAAGGAGTAAATAACCGCTCCTGTAGAAAGCTATGAAGGCTGAGGAGACATTTCAACAGGTAGATTTAGGCGTTTAGAAGCTGAAACAATATGCTAACTTGTGTAATGCAGTGATTTAAAACGGACACCAGAGGGAGCCCAAAACAAGCAAAACTGCATATTATCACTTTAATGTTGGTTTTAGTAAAAGAAACTCGTCAGATTACCTGGGTTTTTTTTGGTCGATTATTTTCTAATTTCTTGGTCATGATTATAAATTTTAGTTTGTTTTCAGCAACAAATATCTTCATCAGTATCCTACACTGGTGTGACAAAATGCACACCAGTACAGTTCACGGTAATCCCTGTGTCTCCAAACTGAGGTTGTTTAAAGCCCCATTTTTAACTGGTCAGCTTTACAAACTGACTTTTTATGCTCTCACATTGCACCTGTTGGCTCTTGTGTGTGTTGCCCTCGTTGTTGCGTGTCCCATACTGTGGTGCTACGTGTTGATATGAGCTGACCTGGCCCGTCAGCCCATATCTTTATTACTGTGTGGTTCGGGCCGGGAAACGCTTCCCCTCCCACCGTGTCCGTGTCCTGACTCGTTCTGTGATGATGCTGCTTTGATACTGTTGATGGACAAAAACACAAACCTAAACTAAAACATTCAGGGTCATTCAACGCAGCAATGAGAGAAATCATAAAGAAATAAATAAATTATAAATGAGCCTCCAGAATAGTTGTGTAAGAATACGACTTGTATTTTTCTATGTTTAAAAAGATAATTTAGACAAATCTAGCAGAATGTATGTATTAATATAGAGTTCCTGTCTCCCTAACTTGCAGCCAGGATTTAATTAATTGTCATAACGCCAAGATTTCTTATTGTGTTTATCCTAAAACTTGTGATGCGTATAGAACAATTCATGTGCCTCCTTCATCAAGTCAGATAGGTAAATTATTTAATTGATCAGAAAACTGTTTCTATATTAGAATAAAAGCATCTGTTTATGTTCAAAAACAGCAGAATCACTTCATTAACAGCTGTGTTTTGTCTGCAGCAGCCAGATGTGTCTGCGTCGTGTCAAACTGTCCTCCTGTGCCTGTCCTTTGTTTTCTGAATGTCCGTGACCTCTCAGCCCGCCCGACGACAGACGTTGTCGTAAAAGCAAATGAGCAACACAACGAGGGTAGAGAGAATAGAACGCCATCACATGCTAGTCGCTACATTCATGCCTTTCTTTTTCCTGCTGCCACACGCCGACAACAAATGCCACACAATCCTGCAGACACAAAGTCACGTTGAGTTGATGTTTATGTCATCAATAAGTTATGCACTGGTGGTTAAATGGGATATAAACCGCTCCATCACCTCCTTTACCCGATAAGACCATTTTAATTTATTGGTGTTTCAGCTCCTTATGTTTGTGTTTATCATTTTTTCAGTTGGTTTTTTATCCATCCATTCCTTCCCCTCATCTCCACGGTGTTTGTGTTTGTTTTTGTTCCCTCCTCAGAGATTCATCCATCCGTCTGAGCACCCTGTTCTCTCCATCCCCTTCATAGGAATGATTATAATTGTGGCTGTGGTCTGGTGCTGGTTGTCGGAGCTGGCGTCCCAGAGAGCAAGGTATGAGAGGAACTTATCAATATTTGGTGCACTTTTTGTTTTTATTCATAAAATAGACGAGTCCACCCAAATTTAAACAAATCGCCTGTCTTAGAGCTGCAGAGCCGACAGTTTAGATTTTATATGATCTCAGGTTTTGAGATAAGAGCTGATGGCAAGAAGATTTTTTGTTTTTCTGAAAAATTTTCTTAGATTTTCTGCAACTCCGTGTGCTTTTTAACTTTCATTTTTAGTAAAAACAGCTCAGTTAGGCATCAGAGACTTTTAAAAGCAAATCAGTCGACAAGCTCAGCTGCAAAACGGCAAAAAATATAAAAATAAACCAAGAAAGTTAAATTCTTCTTTAAGAACCAAGTCCAAAATAATAAGCTATTAAAAATAGACTGAATAAAGTTAGTAAGCTACCAAACAGATGGCTACTGAAAAGTGAAAGGAATCATCTGTTCAAGTAAAAACGAACAAAAGTTTTAAACATAAATTAATTTTGGTAAAACTACGATACTGAAGAAACACTTTATGCAGGGGCGGTTCTAGAAAAAAATTAGGGGGGGGGGGCAGCTGCATTTTTAAAGGGGTACATTCTAAAACACTAAGCACTTAACATGGGGTTACATGGGGGCCTTGTTGTCACTGGCCCCCCTGGCCCCGCCTCTAGGTTCACCCCTGACTTTATGTGTGATTTAGTAGTAAAAATAATAAAAATATAATAATATATCTCTATTTATTATTATTGTAAATAAGCCTTTCTGTTGTTTGTTAGAAATGTTTGTGACTGGGCTTCAGTTGATTGATAACAGAACATCTAAATGAACAAAAAAAAAAACCTAAAACAGCTGGAAAAGTGACAGAAGATGTGATGATGTCATTGTTTTTGCATAACGTCATCATAAGGGGACAGGTGGACAGTTTGACAGAAAATAGTCCTCTGAGCAGCACAAATAAAAACACAGATTTTTAGAGAAACGTAATTAATTGAGACTGAGATGATTAAAATGTCACTGTTAGTTTACAGCATTAATGATATGTCAGATGTGTGGTTTTATTTGTGGCTTTATTGTTCATAAATTATTATTTTTTACTACAGATCACAAGAGATGGTTTTTAAACCATTTCTCCCTTTAGAAAAAATAAACACATTAACAAATAAAGTTATTTTTTTCATCTTATTTTTGTTAAAATGCCTAAAAACATAATTTAACTTATTTTTTTTTTGCATGTATAGTTGAATTTGAGAAAATTATACCTGAAATGTATTTTTTGTCATTTGTGATGACTCACAAAGCAGTGAAGGCTGAGGAGACATTTCAACAGGTAGATTTAAGATACATACACTGTGCGACTTCAGCGCCGACTTCCCGGCGATTTCTTGCTCTGCGACTATTTTCGTTCTCGTGCCGAGTTCAGCATGTCGTGCGTTGGTGTTCGTGTAGTAAACAGGGGGTAGCGAGGAGCGATTTTTCACCTCACGAGGAGCTCCCGATCAGCAATCGTACGCTCGCTGGAAAATCAAACGTGTGTGATTTTCTCGTAGCTCGTCGGCGATCCTCCTCGAGGAGGACCCAGAATTTCTCACACTGCGCACGCGCCAACCTGAAAGTAGTAGTAGAAGAAGAAGCCGGAGGAGGCACAGAGACGTCTGCTCAGATCGCAAATAAAAAATTAAAAAAAGAAGCCGGAGGAGGCGAATTAATTTTTTTGTCTTCTTTTTTTTTCTATAAATCTTTATTGAAAATGAAGCAACGGACATACAATTATGTGCACGAACAAACATGGCATAAAACAGTCAAATCGAGAAAACCGAGTAATTTTTCCAGATAACAAAGAACAACAATAAAATCACTTCCGGAGTTTCTTCTTCTACCACATTTCCATATTCAAAGGCTCGACCATGTCATGTAGCTCGTACAGTGTGAGCAGTCAGCTCGCATCAGAGCATCAGGTCGTATAGCGCTCGTGAGCTGTGACCGATTGGATCCTGCGATGTAATCGTACAGTTTGTGCAGGAGCTGAGCAGGAGCTCGGAGCCACGACTGGAAATATCGCACCGTGTATGCCCGGTTTAGGGGTTTCTGAGCAGAAACGATGCTAACGTTTTTATGGCAGTGACTTAAAACGGACACTAGGGGGTGCTAAAACAAGCAAAACTCCGTAATATGCCTTTAAAACCATTTAGTTGTTGACTAAGACCAGCTGTGGCAGCCATCTTGTTCTGATTAACTCCATAGGTTAATCAGCTACATCCAATAAAGACTTAATGAAAGGTTTCTTGACATCTGATTAGTGGTTTAATCAGATGTTTAGGTCAAAGTCAAGCAAAAACAGAAAGAACCAACAGCACTTGTAATAAAAATCTCAAATTAAAGGAGAATTAAATAAATAATTAGAGTTTCCCTGAACGAGACAGGAAGGTCACGCCACGTGAACACATTTGAACATGGAGCATTCATTGTCCTATTAAATCTGCTTTGTGTGATTCACCTATAGGAGATGTAAACTCTGCTGTTCTCATGTCTTCCCTCAGGGGAGTGAGGTAGGTTGGAACTCCGTTGTGACTCTAACTGCAGCCACAGCACTGCTGCTAGCCATGGCTAGCTTCCTGAGGGCCTTCGTCCGATGTTGAGTGGATGGGTAACAGCTGGACGCCGATGGACGTCTGCTCCAGACCAGCCTTTGCTCTCTCCTGCCACATCCACAGACTAGACTGGAAGTATTTCAGTGTGATAGAAGTCTGAGGAGACACGGTACGACACACGGACTGAGGACGCTCAGATAGGAGGCAGCGAGCTGACCTGCAGCCTATAAGGAGGAACGTGTCTAATAAATGTAAAGTGTCATTCCTCCTCTGGGTTTGTGAATAGGACCATTTTCTCTTTTAACAATGTGACAAAAGGAAGGTTTTATTTGTTAATGTCCACTTTATTTTATTTATTCTTTATTTATTTATCAGGTTTGTTGAATTCTTGCTTGATAATAATGATGAACTTTCAGGCTAAACCCATAAATCTTCCAGAAAACGAATCAATCAGCCAAAATCTGCAGGTTACCCTGCAGGTTTTGCTCTTTCCTGTCATTTTTCCTCACTCAAATAACATTTAAGGACGAACAAAATACCTGCTAATCCCAACCTGCTGTGTAAAGTTCTTTTATGCATGTAGCCTCTGGCATTTCAGGTCAGCTCCTTCTAGTCTCTAGTTAACTGGAGGGAAGTCTAATTTTCCTCCTCACTGCATCGTCTATCTGATTGTAAAAATGATTTTATAACTTCTTAAGTTTTACTTTGATGTAAAAGAAGCTTTTCTCTCCATCAGGATTTAAACGGCTTCCAAGGTGAATGTAGGAAAAGGTTCTTGAGCTTCTTAAAGGTACACTAGGAAAAGGTTTAATTTGTTAAAAAAATACTTTAAAGCTCACTAATAAGTTGTTTCTGGATGAAAGAATGAAACCAGAGGGTCGGTTTATGTATATAGGGGGAAAAAGTTATTTTACGCATTAATTAAAACAAAAGATGTGTCAAAAGAATCTGTTTACATTTGTGAAATGTTCTTTTTCGTGTGACAATCTTTTAAAATCCTAAAAAGCATGCTCTAAAGATGTAGAAGTAGGATATTTATGTTATGTGTTAATTTGTATTAAATAGATGTGACCTGTAGGACTTATGGGAGACATTTTTCTTAAATCCGTTTGTACTCGCTTTGTAGAAAGTTGATTCTATTTTGAAAGAGCGTCGTATATTTGATAGCCAAGGTATAAAAGACGTGTAAATGTTTATTTATGGCACCTTTAAGAGTGTTTCAGAGCATTTTCAGAACGCGGTGAGAACATTTAAATCGAAGCTGAAACACAAAATAAGGAAAACTTTTCCAATTATTCTTCGGTATCTTCTGAACTTTGAGGACATTTTGAGCCACAGATCTGCAAATTCATCAACTTCTAGTGGAAAGCAAAGTCCTAATACTCATAAAGTAAATGCTGTAAGACACGGTTTGTCTTTATTTCTGAGTTTATTTTATGAATATAGTTCCAGAAGCCTCTATGTTGCACAGTGTTTCAGCGCTTGTCAATCGCATTGTTGTTTTCGATATAGTCGTGGCTATTTTGTTACCCCGAGGTCTATTTTGCAAAATGACTTGAGAAAATAAATATACCCACCCCCCCACATGATGTCTGAGAGCGTTCTTTTCCTGGGTGCTTTCCTCACCGACGATCATGAGGTCTCTGGGAGCCCCATTCATGAAAACATTCAACCGTCTCCCTGCTGGCGTCGCGTTACAGCGGTTGTATGTGTATTAATAACCTCCTCTTCAGAGACGGGGCGTGATCTCAGAGACTTACAGATGGTAAGAACTGGTGTGTCAACATGGCTGATGAGGCCTCTAAAACTACACTCATTACTGCATCGCCACAGCTCCTGGTTCACTAAGATTAGGTTCAGCTAATTATCTAAAAGTACCCTGATTGTATAGCTTTGTGTGAAAAGCTTCACTGTGTAGCCTTCTGTTATTTGAAATTACTTTCCCGAGTCTGGGACGACTCCCTCGGGATTCTGAATCAGGTTCCTGTCTCATTCTGTGTCAGAGTTACAGCTAAAGGATTAAAAAGTGTCTAAGTGGACTAATCAAATTGCCTTTGGCCTTAGTCCTATCTGTGCAGCAAATTCACCCCAAATCCCTTCTTAAATATTTAATATATTCAGCTGACAGGCTAACGGGGAAAAAGCTAATTAAAAAAGGTGGAAAGCAGACTGTGAAAGCAGCCATGGGCGATCTACAGAGATTTAATGTCAACAGTCCAGGTCAACAGATGTAGCTTTGTGACGCGATTTTAGAGATTCAGACGCAGTTATCCCATCTGGTTAAAAAGTGACTTTATTATGCTTAAATCCACACAAATGGGAGGATTTTTGCTCAGTGATCTACTGATTTCCAAACAAGAAAATCATAAAAGGTTCCTTAAGGAGTCACCTGCAGCTTTTCAAACTAAGAGGGTTTCAGGTTGTTGTTCTGGTCAAATCGTGAATAACATCATGATCATGTAATTTGTTGCCATCCATTTAATTTAATGCAACTCATATGAGTTGTGTTAGGGATTCTCAGCCATAAACGCCTAATTTAAACTCCATTCATCTTCTGAAATCGCTTAATCCTCCACAGAGTGTCGCTGGGGAGCCGGTACCTATCTCCAGCAGTCAAGGGGCGAGAGGCGTCTGGACAGGTCGCCAGTCCATCGCAGGGCCACACGGAGACAAACAATCAACCACTCACACCTAAGGACAATTTACCAGCCCAATCAGCCTGACAGTCACGTTTTTGGTCTCTGGGAGGAAACCGGAGCACCCGGCGAAAACCCACGCACGCACGGGGAGAACACGCAAACTCCACGCAGAGAGGCCGCAGAGCCGGGATGCGAACCCACGACCTTCTTGCTGCGAGGCAACAGTGCTAACCAACTGCGCCACCATGCAGCCCCTAATTTAAACTCATATCTGTAAAATGTTCAGACATTTTTCTGTTCGCTAAAGTCAACACGGTTGGTTGTGGCAACCATCTTGACTCCAAAGCTAAGTTTCATTATTCAGGAGAAAGTTTCCTAGCAGACAGACTGGGTTTAATCCAGCAGTTAAGGCCAGAGATTTGAACTATGTCCCCGATCAGTCAGTGCTGAGTTTTAGCCATTTTTGTGTTTGCTAAGGTTGATTAACTGTAATGGACTGCATGCTGGTGCAGTTGATAGATCTGTTGCCTCGAGGCAGGAAGGTCGTAGGTTTGCTTCCTGCTGCCTGTCTGTGTGGAGTTTACATGTTCTCTGTGGGTTTCCTCCAGGTATTCTGGTCTCCTCTCACAGAACATGGCTGTTAGGTTAATTGTTGATTCTAAATTGTTTCTAGGTGTGAGTGAGTGTGTGAATGGCTGTCTGTCTCGACTGTGTGGCCCTGTGATGGACTGGTGACCTGTCCAGGGTGCGGTGGAGACAGACCCCAGGGACCCTGACTGGACTAAGAAAAGGGACGGGTGGACTAACGGTGATGGTCACCTTGAATTTAGTTGGTTCCAAAAATTACTTAGTTGCAAATTTAACATCTAGTGATTCGATTCTGACATTTTTATTTGTGAAGACTTAAGGGAGAAGAGGGAAGATTTGAAAAATGAACCTCGTGAGCGCCTGGCGCTGCGAATAACTACAGTCTTGAACGGGAGCGCACACAAACTTCTCACTATCTCATAAGGGTTCAACCAAAGGCAGCCGGAGACATGATTCCATAAATAAAAATAAATGTTATTAATACAAAAGGAAATATAGTAAAACAATGCCCTGTGACACACACTCACACAGAGAGAGACCGCAGGAGCCGATCTAACAGAGCTAATCTCGCTAGCTGCTATGTTCCAGTCCTTCCCAGCTGCCTGTATCGCTAAAAGCTTTAATCAGTCGGTGTTCTCTGACTCCCGGAGGTGATTTTGAGAAATCTAGGGTGATAGAATCATGTCCCGCCGCCTCTATCACCCTAGATTTCTCAAGTTCGCATCACGGAGTGGAGCTCCGGAGTACCCGGAGGAGCGTGCGCTGCACACCCGCCTTTGATGCACTGTAAGCGGATTGAGGTCCAGGAAACAGTCGGGGATTTGAGGCCTATCGTCCCGAGACCCATAAACATGGACAGATCGCTGTGCGGTCGCCTATAACAGCACCTTTAGCTCTGAGGAACCCTATAATCCATCAGAGAGGTTTTCAGCTCCATAAACAAGATAACACCAGTTTGATGAGAAAAACCACAGATTCAGACGAAGGAAGTCCGCCATCAACCAGCAACACAACACAACGGTGCAATGCTGCCACCTACTGGATATACATTTATTATTACTTTTTTAGCTTCCAGAACGCGCAGCAGCGTCAGTTGACGTCACATCCGTAGGACAGCGCGGGAAATTCGTTCCCGAATTGCAGAACATTTTACAGCTCACAGCCTGTTCTAGATGATGGAATGATACATGGGTGGCCTCATTCTTTTTGATTTAAAATGCTTCATCACTTAAAACTGCATGATTATTTTTATTTAAAATATTCCCTCTTGTCCCTTTAACTGGATTAAAACATGTTTTAGAAAATAGTTGACCAGAACCTCCTAAGGTTAGATGCTCTACTCACTGGAGAATGTTTCAGGTCTTACTGGAACTGCATGTGTCATTAATAAAAGCAAGAAGGTGAACACAGCGTCCTCTACACCCACTGCGTGACTAAAACATCTAGATCAGGAGCTTTACCCTAAAAGTGATTGATATCATAAATAAAACATTTTACTAGAATAATAAAAAGGCTAAAAATAGCTACAAACAGCAGGAAAATCCTGTAAATTGAATGTGACCTGGTGGGGAATCAGTCTGGGGACCCCTGCTGTGACCTGACTGAGTATCCTGAGAGTGCCTTCTGCTTGAGTCACAGTTATTCTTAACTCCCACTTCTTCATCGAGGCTGTCAGCTGGTGTCAATGAGCGCTGAGTCACAACATGACAAACACTGAACCTGCAGCAAACACAGTGTTTACTGACTCTTCAAAATAAAATGTTCTCTGAGCTGGTATGTCACGGATGGAGATCTTTTATTTTCATGACTTCATTTCTTTGTTTCAGCTGAAGGAGGATTTCTCATAAGTCACAGGGAAAAACGCTTGAGTTTAAGTATTAATGTGGACTAAAGGATCACCTCAGAGGCCTCCGTGGAGGAAACGGACCTAGAGAAATGCATTTGACACTGCGGTGGTAGATAACTACCAGACACATGTCACGCCTCACACTATGACCTCATCTTTCGACGTGTTTACAGCCTCGCTGAGGAGTTTTAAAGTTTAAAACTCACATTCATCCCGTTTTTATCTGTAACATGACAACTCAGTGGACCAGAGGGACTCACTGCTCTTTTTCTTTTCTTAGTTCTGGTGTTCATCCACTTGGACCTTTTTCAGCATGACACACATTCACAACAATCGGGCCCCCCCCCCCCCCCCCCCCCCCCCCCCCCCCCCCCCCCCCCC
>SSNR01000001.1:5110055-5157756 GCA_006937965.1 Callopanchax toddi
GGGCCCCCCCCCCCCCCCCCTCCCACCTCCCAGTCGCCCAAATAGGAGCTTCTAAAAATAAAGGTGGATGCCACAACTGTTGCGCTGCTCTGGGTCTGACCAATCAGCGCTCCGTCCTCCCTGTAAACCGAGCTGGTCTCCCGTTATCTGAAGGGAATAACAAATAGACTATGATCCCAGACTCCCGGTGACGTGGCTCTGGGGGGGTCCTTTATAAACCCATCTCTTTCCTCTCACTCTGCATGCAACAGTTCTCTCCAACACTGCTGCTCCAGCTTACGGAGGCACACTTTAAAAAGAAGAAAAAAAGTTGTATTAATAATCGTAGAAGGTGCCAATTAAAGAAAAGAGGCCAGCTGCTGCCTAACACGCCGGATAATCCAACCCATCATCGTCCTGACACCTGTGGTCTCATCACAAGTAGGTCTGAAGAATCTCTGAGCTGCTTTTCAAACTCATCCAGGTTTGAACTTCTCCACTTCGCCACCGAGCTGCTAAAAGTTTTGCGCACACAGCCCAACACCCAGGTGTCACCGAGCTATAAAAGTGGACACGGAAAGGGCCGTCACGATGAGCAACAACTACGGCGACGAGCAGCTGCCTCCGCAGTACTACCAGGCCACGGACTTCGGGGAGGAGGAGGACGACGAGATGCCGGCCACGGAGAAGGACCTGGCTGAGGACGCGCCCTGGAAGAAGATCCAGCAGAACACCTTCACCAGGTGGTGCAACGAGCACCTCAAGTGCGTGAACAAGACCGTCACCGACCTGCAGAAGGACTTCAGCGATGGGCTGAAGCTCATTTCACTCCTGGAGGTGCTGAGTCAGAAGAAGATGTACAGAAAGCATCACGTCAGGCCCAACTTCCGGCAGATGAAGCTGGAGAATGTTTCCGTGGCGCTGGAGTTCCTGGACAGGGAGCACATCAAACTGGTCTCCATAGGTAAGCTGGTATTTATAGTGGAAAAGAAGGATAAAAACTTATAGTTGGTGGGAACAAAATTAAGATTATTGTCATATTTGAACAATCGCTCAGACATTTTCATATCAGGGTTTAGGAGACGAGGCTTTCTGAGGCCTCTGGATGGATGTGTTGAGTTGAGGTCAACAGCTTATTGGAAAGTTATTGCAGAGGTGTCACTGAGGTCATTATGGTGGATCAGGGCCAATTAATGGCGCTCCTCTGACTTGTGTTGATGCGATGTGGCAAAGTCAGAGCTGGGAATTCACTAGGGCTGTGCTAATGAGAAAGACACCCTCTCTCTGTGTCCGCCCAGGGGCCAGACACACTCAGTGTGGCTGTAAAATAACTGGGATTTAGGGATCAGATTGTTGTCCAAACATGCATCGTTATTTGTGATACCCATAAAGAATAACTCCAACATGTTCTGTCTGAAATCTGAGACCGCTCAGGAGAAGCTGGCAGCTTCACGTGAATGCATTGATCTATAATGAACTGCACACCCAACAGTTCATGTAGGAAGCCGTTATTAAACTTTGACGGAGTATTTTTCTCTGTTTTAGCGTCTAATGATTCTGTTACACACTTGAGTGAAATTCCTGGCAGGGCTGAGGTTTTGGCCGTCAGACTGTGAAGGCCGCCGCGTGTCCTCGCCCTTGGAAAAAGCGCTTTGCTTGTTTGTGTGTACGTGCTGACTTTGGGGGAAACTCTAAATGGTTAAAATCCAATCTCAAGCAATCCTGCTGATCACCGAAGGGCATAGGTCACAATCACAGATTATACCTCATCGGCTGTGTGTCATTTAATGAGTGTAGGGCTTAAAGTGCCTGTCCCAGCTCTACAGTCACACGCTGGGTCAATTTGCTTTGACAGAAACCGGATTGTGAAGGCACTTTGCTTCCTGTGGCACCGTTTTTCTTCGGGCAGCTCTAGCGTGGGTCGAGGATTCCCCCTGAAGATAATGTCTTGTTGCAGCCGAGACGCCAAAAAGAATCACCAGTTGCGCATGTGTCACAGTGTGTAACTGGATACTATTTGATGGATGTCCCTTTGACCACTCGGTTACCCTTAAAGCTGGACAGATATTGTGCCACCTGCCTCTGCCAGTCAAGCTGCGACACATCAAACGTAGATAGGAAGTGCTGATCTCTGAAAAGTCCAACAATTCCCAGTAAAACATCTGTCATCAAATTCACTGGTTTAAAAAAAACTCAAACGCTGAAGGAAAACCTATAATATTAGCCCAAAACAATCAAATCTTAATCATTCTTTATTTAAATGACCGATTTGCTGAATTTGCATGCAAAATATCAACTTATTTCCCGCTGAGAACTTCAGGAAACGAGCCGCGAGCTAACTGCCAGTGCATCTAATCCACACCTGTTTGATTTATCGCGCTCTAGCTTTACAAGTTTAGGAGGTAATTGAAATCCAAGTGGCATTTATGCAGAGAGGGATTCGTTTCCACATAGCCTCAGCTGTCACTGTCTTCAGAGGACCATTGTGACTGGATGACAGATTGTCAGAGGTCTTCAGTCAGACAGCTGTCTGAGAGAAAAGGGGCTCCGGGGGGAAACCGAGAGAAGCTTTACATTCCTCACTCCGCAGCAGCCAGTCATCATTTTTTATATTTCATACCAGAATAACTTGGTCACCTCTGAGGAACCACTTTTGAGTATAATATAAATAACAACTAGTCAAATCCCGGCTGTGGCCTTTCTGCATGGAGTTGCATGCGTGGGTTTTCTCCGGGCGCTCCGGTTTCCCCCACAGATCACAACATGCCCTAGGGTCCAGGGTCCAGGACTCCCTTGTAAGAGATTCTGAATCTCAATGGGACCTTCCTGGTTAAATAAATAAATCTACTTTTAGGAGAATAATGTGGTTATAAATGCTGTTTATGTTTGATCATGTGACTTAAGTTTAATGTGTTTTTTCATTGTCTGACTCCAGACAGTAAAGCTATAGTGGATGGGAATCTAAAGCTGATCCTGGGTCTCATATGGACGCTCATCCTGCACTACTCCATCTCCATGCCGATGTGGGACGACGAAGACGACGAGGAGGCGAAAAAGCTGACCCCTAAGCAGCGTTTGCTGGGCTGGATTCAGAACAAGGTGCCCCAGCTGCCCATCAACAACTTCAACCGAGACTGGCGGGACGGTAAAGCCCTCGGAGCTTTGGTCGACAACTGCGCCCCCGGTAAGGAGCTTATGATGGCGTCAGCTCACTGTAGAGGCTGGATGGTGGAAGTGCTGAGTCAGGAAATGTGCAGCGTCGTTTCATGGATGATAAAATACAATATGATGCACGGCAATACAATGCAACGATACGATACGATGAATCATTGCAATGGCTCATTGTCTCCCTGATGCTTTCACAAACAACAAAAACCCATTAAAGTGATAATTTGCAACTTTTTCATATATTTAAATCTTCTCCTTGAGCCAGTCTGTGCTAATCTGACCCTTTACAGAGTTAATGAAAAGTCACTTAGCCCCATCTGGTGGTTAGATCCAGACACGATTGCAAGATCTCCGTCGCCGTCACGGTACCCAGGAAGTCACGTCTCTCACGAGGGTTAGGCTAACCCAAAGTGGCTAGCTGTTATGCTAGCGCTGGAGTGTTTTTAGCTCATGATTCCTGATTTTTTCCCATCTCTCCCTGCTTGAACACAGCTGATTTCTTTGAAGGAGTAAATAACCGCTCCTGTAGAAAGCTATGAAGGCTGAGGAGACATTTCAACAGGTAGATTTAGGCGTTTAGAATCTGAAACAATATGCTAACTTGTGTAATGCAGTGATTTAAAACGGACACCAGAGGGAGCCCAAAACAAGCAAAACCGCATATTATCACTTTAAAGCAATTACACATCTGCATAGAAGACATATTACATGATCACCATTTCAAATAGTAAACAAACATTTATGTAAAGTTAAGAAAAGATCATGTTGCAAGTTGCCCGGTTCATTTAGTTTCACAGTCGTTAAAAATTTTAGCTGAATTCAGCCGATATGGATTAAAAAAAATAATTCCGTCTGTATTTGGGGACTCTATCTTTTGCCAAGAGTTCATACTTTAAAAAAAGACTTTGTGAGGAGTCCTCCAAAACTTTCTGTGCTGGAGGAGGTTGGTGTTTTCAGCTCTCCTCACCTTTGAGCCTAAGGCCAGGCGAAAGTCACAGAATACGTTTAAAATTTGTGTTTTCAGAGCGAGGAGTTTCCGTATGTCATTAAAAAACATTTTCTGATTCTGAGGACGTCCCTACCAGCTGTCCCACAATGACGAAAGCATTTGCTCCCAGTGATGTCGGCCTGAGGTCCAAGCCTGGCTTTAGTGTTTATAGCCTCGCTGCTACACAACACCCCCAAATTTGGGCACCATTCCTCCTCCTTCTATCGAGGGGGATGCTTGGCCCTGCAACAAAATGCAGGGTAATCTGTCACAGGGAGGTGCCTGAGCCACAGATCCGAAGACAAGGCCAGCATTTGAGTTACGGCCAGTGGAGGCTGCTGCTTCCAACAATGAACTTTAGAGAGTCCTCTCTCCTGAGTTAGTCTCACAGACTGAAAGGTGGGGGCGTAGTAAACGTGGAACACGGTGTTTAACTGTGTTTATGTGAGCCATCGATCTGAGGAGACGCATCTTTTAAACACTATGCCGCAACAATGACCGTACAAGGCTCTTTTTGTCTCATCTGCTGTTCCTGAACAGGCTCTGATCTGAAACACAAAGACTGACTTCATTCAAAACCAGTTCGGCAAAAAAGGGACACATTCTGGGCGGACAGAAGCCTCTTTTTAAAGTTCTGCCCAGCTCTTTATGTGCAGCTATCTCATATTGCTTGCATCAGAAGGCATGCAGGGCTCTGCTGGGCACTGTCACTGCACCCCGCTTTGTTTCATATCCATGCAAATTCGCCTTGCTTCATTCCTGTGTCTATATTAATTAGATGATAGTATTCTGTGGTGTGCTTGCTTGGGCCCTTTGAGTGAGTAGCCACTCCATTGCCAACGCTAATCCAATTTAGGCATTAGCAGCTCGCAGCATGAGAGGCTCAGCCACAGTGAAAGCACCACCGAGTCAGTCGAAGCTGCCTCTTGTGAATAGTCGATAGAGTCATTCGTTGTCACACATACAGAATTTGTGGCAGCAGAGCGGCGTGGGTAAGGTCATGAGATCTTGCAGTCAGAAGCACTTCAGAGATAGCAGCGACAGCTTAAGTGGTCTTATTATAGTCGCTGCTGTCTGGCCGTGCCCATGTTCGTCAGTGCACAATCGTCTAATTGCCCTCTTGTTTTTTCCGTTAGGTTTGTGTCCCGACTGGGCAGAATGGGACCCAAATCAGCCAGTGGAGAATGCCAGAGAGGCTATGCAACAGGCCGATGACTGGCTGGGCGTGCCTCAGGTAAGAAATATGAATCCTTACAAATCTGTTTAGATCATCTGGGTAGGGATGATCCGATTGGATTAAAAAACATCAGTTCTCGACTGAGTTGTTTTGGTTTATTGATGGTTCAAACTAAAAAAAAAAACCACATTGATTAAGAACAAATCAGCTCCAAATTTGCAAATGCAAACACGCTTCACTAGACGCACCTCCGAGACCAGGTTTAATCAGATAAATACATTTTTAAAAAAGCACGACTATGTGTGAAAAGGGAGCTGCGTTTTCCCGAGGTATCATCCTGGAGGGAGAGTTTGAATTTTTATTACCCAGCTCACTTTTTGAATCTGCTTTAGCTGTAGCTCTCAGTAAGAGTTGGAGTTGGTAAAAGCTGTGATTTTGCAGGGATGTGAGATTTATTCATGCCTCAGCACATGAAACATGCAGGAATGTTGGAATTACAATGTGAAGGCGTGTGGGAAGCTTCCGGTCCCATCGGAGTTCCTGGATTGTAATGTGCACCGCGCAGGCTGTTTACCTGTTTGCCTATCGGTTCTCAATGAGGCTTAACATCAGTGAGATAAGAGGTGCATGTCAGGGCTCTGCGGGCCTGTTGGGGGGAGGCTGTTTCCCATGTGGGGTGTTTTTAAAGTGGGAGAGTTCTGGCTCAGGATAAACCCCCTCACCTCCATGTTGGCTTAACCCTGCTGTCCTAAGGTTAAATATAACCTTTGTGGAGCCACTGTGTGACAGACAGGCAAACAAGTGCTTTAAGGGAGACAGAAGTCAGAGGTGGAGAGAATAAATATGTTTAATCCTTTTTTAATCCCATTCCCATTATTCTCCATAAGGGAACGTTGCCAAAAAGAGTCCTGCAAACCCGCAGTGAAAATGACAGTGCAGTTAATCTGAAAATAAACGAGGCCACTGCAGCATTTATTATGGATTTCATTTTATGCTGCTGCAGACGTTTTTCTGATTAACCCTTCTTGTGTTTAAGGTGATTGCCCCTGAGGAAATCGTGGACCCAGATGTGGACGAGCACTCTGTCATGACATACTTGTCTCAGTTTCCCAAGGCGAAACTGAAACCTGGTGCTCCGCTCAGACCCAAACAGCTGTTTCCAGACAAGGTCAAAGCCTATGGACCAGGTAAGGCTGTCCAGCGTTGACGTCAACTAAAACATAAAGCAATCATATTAGGTAATAGTCACAGTAACAACATGCATTTGATGAATTTAACTTTGAATTCTGTTCTAGCTCTACTCGTTTTCAATAAATTGCTTTTTCATGTTTCAGTGTCTGCACAAATGTTTATAAAAGATGTGTGCCTGTATCTGAGGAGTTGCATTTCCTCTAACATTAGAAAGTCAGCCACTTTGTCGTCTCTACGCTCTCATTACAGGTATTGAACCTCATGGCAACAAAGTTCTGCAGCCAGCCATCTTCACGGTGGATACTCTAGAGGCCGGCAGTGGTGAAGTCCTGGTGTTTGTGGAGGATCCTGAAGGACACAAAGAAGAGGCAAGTCATAAATGTATTCAGTTCATTCACATTCTCCTGCTTGTTCGCAAAGGATTTCTAAGTCCCTCTTCTACTTTTTATTCTCCAGGCTAAAGTTAAACCCAACAAGGATAAAAACAGAACCTATACTGTCACCTATGTTCCAAAGGTTGAGGGTGTCCACAAGGTCAGAGCAACCTATGAAACAAATGGCCAAAAACATCCTGTAAGTGTCCTAAATTTGCTTTTCCTCCCATCTTCGACTTTAGGTGAAGGTGTTGTTTGCAGGGCAGGACATTAACAAGAGCCCCTACACTGTGAATGTGGCGAAGGTGATGGGTGACCCGAGCAAAGTCCACGCCAGGGGACCGGGTCTGGATCCAACAGGCAACATAGCCAACAAACCTACCTACTTTGACATCTATACAGCTGGTGAGTTTGGAAAAACCTCTACAACGGCATATCAGGCCCACTCGGAATAAAAAATACAAAATATCTAAAGATGACAATTTCATTTGTTTGTTTCCTGGTTTCCAAAATTACATTTTAATGTTGAAAAACAAGCCAACTAATAAAGCTGGAAAACTACAAGAAAAATGTGATTAAAACTCAACACATGTTTTGTTCTTTGAGGTGGAGGTCATAGATTTTTCCCTCAGCTCTGCTGCAGAAAAATATGAGGAATCCCACTGCTGCCACCATTTGTTATCCCTTCCCTCTGAGTGGCCCTAAAATGCTGCCGTAGATCTCATTAATGCTATCTATTAGGACAATAATGTTTATGTATTAATTTCTTCCTGTAATTATTTCTCTGGTGTGCTCAGGTGCTGGTCATGGCGACGTCAGCGTGGTTATCGTCGATCCTCAGGGCAAAAAGGACACAGTGGAGCTCATCCTGGAGAATAAGGGTGACAGCGTTTTCCGCTGCACCTACCGTCCCGTGCAGGAGGGCCCTCACAAAATCCACATCCTGTTTGCAGGCCAGGAGATCCCCAAGAGCCCTCACACTGTCAACATCGCAGAGGGTGAGCCATCTGTCTGTGTTGTAAATAACTGTCAGACAAATCGGATTTCTTAGCGTGCTGTTAGTGTCGGGGTGATCTATCCATCACAATCTGCAGTCATCTTTATTTTGCCTAGGAACAGCCACCGCTTTACACTCCATAACCCTCCCTATCTGTCATTTCTAGCTCCAACTGTTGCTCCCCTCGCAGGAGCGCCACTGCAGATAGCTCCTCAGTCAGTGCTCACCCCTCCTGGAGCGAAGGGTGGAAAGGGGGCTCCCCCACCAAAACCTGGCCGTCCAAGTTAGTATATGTCTGTTAGGAGGAGCTTGTCGGATCAGCCCAGCGCCAGTCCTTCTCGTTTCAAGGCTCTGCACATGCTCCTCTGTGCTTTTAAAGTCTAGGGGGTCGCGGTGCAAATGCTATGCTTGGTCGCCTGCTCTGTCTTCTTGCTGCTTGATGGTTCAATTCTCTTCAGTGAGAGACAAGATGTGATGTCGTACAAACAGATCGTCCCAGTTTGCTTTCCTGTCGGTTCCTGTGTTTCTTTCTTGTTAAATATCTTTGCTTGTGCTCTTTGACGTGTTTGTTTTTCACGAAGTCTAAATTCGCATCAGCCAGCACTCAGTTTAAAGCCTGCCCTCAACATTTCCTGACTGATTGAAATGTTGTCAAACTCGCCCTCGGTGCACCTGTACTTTTCTGCATTGTGTATTTGCAGTATGGTCTCCAAAAAAAAGCATCATCATTATTTGCAGGTTCTGTCTGTTCAAGAAATCTTTTGTGAAGTGGAATTTGTTACTAACTTCGCTGTCAACTGCTGGCTACTCCTTTTTTCTTTTTCTTTTTGAAATAATTTTCTCTTTCACACTTTTTCCTTTCAGCCATAAACCCAAATGCTTGCAGAGCTACTGGCAGAGGGCTTCAGCCTAAAGGCGTGAGAGTAAAGGAGGTTGCAGACTTCAAAGTTTTCACCAAAGGAGCTGGCAGCGGTGCACTAAACGTCTCCATCAAAGGACCAAGTGAGTCAGACAGCTCTCTCTCTCTCTCTTTCTCCTCTCTGCGTCAATCCTCACTCTTTTTGGTGCCTTTTAAAAAACTATTCCCTCTGTTTGGGCTTTTGTGTCTTAATATTATCTGTATTATTTACATATGTAGACAAACAGAATGAGAAAATGAGCTGATATAAATCCGCCTTACGATGTTATTTCTCCTCAGCTGGAGCAGAGGAGCAAGTGAAAGTACGAGAGGCAGAAAACGGAGTGTATGAGTGTGAATATTACCCTCTTAAGCCTGGTAAATACACAGTGACCATCACCTGGGGGGGCCAGCCCATCCCGCGCAGGTACGGTCCCAATAATCCCCATGGCTCATCTTCACTGATCATATTTTTGCCGGGAAACATTGGTGTGTTATTGTGTTTTATTACAAACTGCAGCCCCTTTGAAGTGGAGGTGGGTGAGGAAGCTGGTGTTCAGAAAGTGAGAGCCTGGGGTCCTGGTCTGAAGACCGGCATGGTGGGAAAATCGGCAGATTTTGTGGTTGAAGCAATCGGCACTGAAGTTGGAACTCTGGGTGAGATTCATGCAGGAGATTCAAGATTTCACAAAATAATATAAAAAAATGTATTTTTAACCCTTTAAACTCCACATCTAGAAAAAAGCAACGACTTCTTTTCTTTTTGTGGCTTTTTATACACTGTCAGAAATAAAGGACAAGAATTGTACCCTTTTTTGTCACTGGGGTGGTACCCTCAAAAGTACAGTTTTGTACCTTTAACTGGGGGTTATATCCTAAGGGGAACAAATATGTACCTTTTAGGGTACATGTTTATACTCCTTAGGGTACATATGTGTCCCCTAAGGGGTACAAATTTGTACCCTAAGGTACAGGTGTGATTAGTAAAAGGTACAAACTACAAGGGTAAAAATTTGTACCCCCAGTTAAGGTTCAAAATGGTACCCTCAAAATGGTACCCTCAAAAGGTACAATTTTGTATGTATCCTAAGGGGTACGTAGGATACAACCCTGTAGTTAAAGGTACAAAACTGTACTTTTGACGGTACCACACTGTAAAAATTACATCTGGGTTAAGTTAATGCAAGTTAATTTTTTAAGTTTGTTTTAAATTAAGTTAATACATTGAAGTAGGATTAGAGGTGTCAGATTAGCGCGTTAATTACGATTAATTAATTACAGCCCTAATTAACGCGTTATTTTTTTAATCGCGTTAATCGCATTTTTAATCGCTTGACCGTTTCTGCCTGCAGTCTGCCGCTGCAGTGATGTGTGTGTGCTGAGCTGGTCTCCTCGCGGTGTTTGTGTGTCACTGAGCAGCTCTGTGAGGCTCAGAGCCCCTCACTTTCAGGAAGTGATCACGTGACCTACGCATGACGCCGAGACAAAACAAACAGCTGATGGCCATAGCGGTGTTATGAAACCGGCATCACCTTGTAGAGCGCTATTTATCTGACCCCGCTGCAACAGGAAGTGCAAATTAAAACGACCTGATCATTTCACGAGCTACCGTGCTGATCACCAGTAGCCTACACTGAGTGATCTGACGGACTACAGCGGTTTATATTCAAAGTAACGGCGCGACGTGGCGCAGCGCTGATCGCTGGTGAATTTCAGCCTTAAATATCAGCTGGTCCGGTGCGCGACCGGCCGGCTCAGCTTCCACCGCTTGTCCAGCACAGCGCTGACCACTGGTTACCAGTAGGCCTAGTACACCGCTGGACTGGCGGTGTTATGAACCGGTCCAGTCAGCGGTGCCTGATGGAAGACATGGACGTAGTTTGGGGGGGTGCAGGGGGGACGTGTCCTCTGCTCGTTTTTAAAGTCAGTTTTGATCCTGTAGTTTTTACTGTCTAAAACAATGTTGCTCTATATTAAATGGATCCTGGCTGTTGTTTTTAGGTGTAGGGTTGATATTATGGCTCTTTTTAAACAGTTCAGACCCTCTTCTCCACCTCCTCCCACCCCTGTATTCAAGTTGTGTCCCCCCCCACCCACCCACCTTTGAAACTTAAATTTCATTCTTGGTGGAAGATCAAATCAACTTTATTCATAGAGCACATTTCCTGCAGAACAACACAATGTGCTTTACAGCAAATAAAACAGAACCTAAAATCAGATGAGGGGTTAACAGAGCTGCTACTGGAGTCCACTGACCAAAGTAATGGTTGCACTGGGACTGAATCTGTTCAGGTCTGTTAAACACAATAAATGACTTCAGAAAGACACTTTATGTTGTTCTATATCAATCTACTGGTCTGACATAATCATTTAATGAATTTAAATGACAATAACTCAAGAAGAGGGCTTTCTTTAGCCATTTCTTTAGATGCGATTAAAAATGTGATTAATTAGATTAATTAATTACAGATCATAATTAATTAATCGCACAATTTTTTTAATCACATGACAGCACTAAGTAGGATACACCTAATTCAATTGCTTGATACCAATTGAAGCAATTTTCTAAGTTGGATCAACTATTTATTTTTACAGTGCACCCCAGTGACAAAAAAGGTACAATTCTTGTCCTTTCATTTCTGACAGTGTACATTTTGGACAATAAAGGTTATAATATAATGTAATTTATTGACAGTGTAATATTGATATTAATATTAAAGGAATTATCATAAAGGTTTTTAATGTTTACCTGTTTATTTAAATATCCTATTTTACCGTTTGAGATTTTTTATGGTGTGGTAGTGGTTGACCTCTAATTGTGATGATTTCCCCCCAGGCTTCTCCATCGAAGGCCCATCCCAGGCTAAAATCGAGTGTGACGATAAGGGCGACGGCTCCTGCGATGTGCGCTACTGGCCCACTGAGCCCGGAGACTACGCCGTTCACGTCATCTGTGATGACGAAGACATCAAGGACAGCCCTTTTATGGCTCACATTCTGCCTGCTGTCAACGATGTCTTCCCCGAGAAAGTAATTTCCATCAGTTCTTGTGAAAGTTAAATAAGAATCATTTATTTTAGCTGCATTCTAAACAGAATATTTGCAGGTAAAAGCCTACGGGCCGGGCTTGCAGCCGACTGGCGTCATTGTAAACAAACCCACTGAATTCACCATCGATGCCCGCATGGCTGGCAAGGGTCACCTCAAGATTTACGCACAGGTACGAACTGTACAAGTTTGTGGAGTGTTCATTTCTTATTTATAGCACTACACCATTTATATTGCATGAGGCTGCACAGAGCAGAACTGACAGGATTTTGTATCCATTCAGGACGCTGAGGGTTGCACCATCAACATCAAGATCACCGACAAAGGGGACGGCACATTTGTGTGTGTGTACACTCCCGTCAAACCCATTAAACACACCATTATCATCACCTGGGGTGAGGTCAACGTGCCCAGCAGCCCCTTCAGAGTAAGATACATCCACACTGAGACACACACATGAACAATTATCTCAATCTAAAATAATGATACTTCACCAAATATAGATAAAGTAAGAAGAGTTGCACTTGAGTTAGTTGCTTCTGCTTCAAGTACACTGTGAATTCATTAGGTGCTGGTTGGAGAGGGCTCTCATCCCAATAAAGTCAAGGTCTACGGGCCTGGAGTGGAGAAGACGGGGCTTAAAGCTAACGAGCCGACATACTTCACTGTGGACTGCAGTGAGGCGGGTCAAGGTGAGCCTGCACAACTAGACGAAGTGAGTGGTTACAAAAACACTCCTGAGTTCAGTTGGCCAAATAATGTGCTACTCGCTGTGAATGTTAAAAAACAGAAAGCACAAAATGAGACGAACAGGGGAGTTTGTGAGTCTGGGATGCTGCATTGTTATTTGAAATGCATAATTGTACTTAAAATGACGCCTGGAGCGCCGGAGTGACAGTTTCAATTTATTCAGGTGATCTACAGTTGAGTAACCTTTGTGAACTAGGCTCATTGTTATGCACCATTAGGAGACATCAGCATTGGAATCAAGTGCGCCCCGGGGGTGGTTGGACCAGCTGAGGCTGACATCGACTTTGACATTATCAAGAATGACAATGACACCTTCACTGTCAAGTACACCCCCCCTGGTCCGGGCCGATATACCATCATGGTGCTGTTTGCTGACCAGGTAGGAATATTTTCCAAATGACGCGGATCTGGATCGTCATATTTTCACCGTTATTCTGAGTACTTTAAATGTCTTTTTCAGGAAATTCCAGTCAGTCCATTCAAAGTCAAAGTGGATCCTTCCCATGATGCTGGCAAAGTGAGGGCAGAGGGTCCTGGGCTCAATAAAACAGGTGAGACGCTAAAATTACCATCGCGCTGAATTCAAAGCTGTTTATGTGTGCAGCACTGTCCACTAAAATGTTCTGATTTTATTATTGATAGCACTAAAAAAAAACAATGTGTTTCAGGTGTGGAGGTGGGCACTCCAACCCACTTCACCATCTTCACAAAGGGAGCTGGAAAAGCCAAACCTGAGGTGCGTTTTGCAGCGTCGGGCCCTGGAGAGGCAGTTCGTGACTTTGAGATCATCGATAACCACGATTACTCCTACACTGTCAAGTACACTGCTCTTCAACAGGTATGGCATGCTTCTGTATCATATAATCACCTTCATATTAGTTGGTATTAATTCTTATTCTGTTGGTTTTTTAGGGCAACATGGCCATCTCTGTGACGCATGGAGGAGATCCCATCCCCAAAAGCCCCTTCCACATCACAGTGGCTCCAGCTCTGGACATTGGAAAGGTGAAGGTGGAAGGTTTGGACACCAGTAAGTAACAATAATATTCATATTGGCACACAAAATATATAAATTATTTTAAAAAAGTAAATATTTCACCGTTCTCTCACTTGCAGAAGTAGAGGTTGGGAAAGATCAGGAGTTTACAGTGAACACAAAGGGTGCAGGTGGGCAGGGCAATGTAGGCGTGAAGATGACGTCTCCCTCTGGTCGACCAATCCCCTGCAAGCTGGAGTCAGACAAGGCCAAAGGCACTCACAGCGTGAAGTACATCCCCCCAGAGGAGGGACAGTACAAGGTTGATGTGAGCTACGATGGAAACCCAGTGATGGGAAGCCCCTTTGGGGTTGAAGCAGTCCTACCAGCTGATCCTTCAAAGGTAAAATCCTAAACTTCGAGTTCTTGAAAAGATAAATTTTTTATTAAACTGTTTTGACTGTTACATTATAGGTGCGAGCATATGGTCCAGGTCTTAAAGGTGGCATTGTGGGTAAACCTGCTCCATTCAGCATTGACACAAAGGGAGCCGGTGCAGGTGGGCTTGGCCTGACAGTAGAGGGTCCCTGTGAGGCTAAAATTGAATGCCAAGACAATGGTGATGGCACATGCTCAGTGTCCTACTTCCCCACTGAACCCGGTGAGTACGCCATCAACATCCTGTTCGCTGAGCAGCACATCCCCGGCTCCCCTTTCAAAGCTGCAATTCGCCCAGCCTTCGATCCTAGCAAGGTAACAGCCAGCGGGCCGGGATTGGAGAAGGCCAAGGCGGGTGAGCCGGCGACCTTTACAGTGGATTGCACCAGAGCAGGCGATGCTGAGCTCACCATCGAAATTGTGTCAGAGACTGGCGTTAAAGCTGAGGTGCACATCCAGAAAACTTCAGAGGGAACTTTCTCTGTTACCTACATCCCATCCTTCCATGGCTCTCACACCATCACCATTAAGTACGGCGGGCACGCCATTCCCTACTTCCCAAAAGTCTTGCAAGTGGAGCCCTCGATGGACACCAGTGGAGTTCACGTCTATGGACCTGGAGTGGAGCCCAGAGGTACAAAGCAAAAATAACCTAAAGTCAAATGCACTTCTGTTTCAATTTAGCTTTAAACTTAGGTGAATTGTTCTGTATTGTGTGGAAAAACTGTGTTGGAGTCACCGCTATCATACGTATAAATCAGCATCAGTAGGGATGCTGTGTTATTAGGCCCTTTTGATGTTGAGTCCTGAGCAACAAATCACCTGAAGTGCTTTTGTGTTTCAAGGGGTCCTCAGGGAAGTCACAACCCACTTCATTGTTGATGCGCGTGCCCTCAACAAGGCTGGAGGCGGTCATGTAAAGGTCCACATTATCAACCCCTCTGGCGCCAACACAGACTCCTACATTACCGATAAGGGCGACGGCACGTACAGAGTGGAGTACACGGCCTTTGAGGATG
Organism: Callopanchax toddi; assembly: GCA_006937965.1. Lineage (NCBI taxonomy): Eukaryota > Metazoa > Chordata > Actinopteri > Cyprinodontiformes > Nothobranchiidae > Callopanchax > Callopanchax toddi. The sequence continues at coordinate 5,125,059 of SSNR01000001.1, forward strand.
GTGAGAACCTGGCAAAAATGTGGATCAGTAATTAAAGATTTGCAAAATATGATGCAGAGCTAATAACGGCAGAGAGTCTACGTACAGACAGACAGAAAAATCACTAACAGGTGCTTGTCTTGGGCACCATTTAGGAATAAATCAGGAGAGTGGGGAAAAGGAAGAGCGAGTGAGATGGGGTATAAATACAGAGTGATGCAGTCGAGCAATGATATGCGGGGCAGAGAGCAGGCAGGCAGGAAGGCAGTGAGGCTCTGCTTTATAAATAGTGCTCTCTAGAACAGAAGCTCTTAACCAGCCAGGTATGTGTGCTGAAGGCTGCCTGCACACAGCGGTACAGCAAAGGAATGACAGGGGGTATTAATAGAGACCTATAACACAAATCAAAGAGATCACAGAGCACTTCTCCACCAACAGACATGCTCTAATATCGTGGCAGTGTGGCTGGGAATATGGTGTGTAAGCCTACTGAGAGCGCTCTGTCAGAAAAATGTTGTAACAGAATAATGAATAGGGAACAGATGCATCGTCTTGTATGTTCAGCGGAGCGTCTGTACTCTGGATAGCGTCTCTTATAAATAAACAGATGTTTGTCTCCCTGAAAGGGAATTTGACTGGCCCGTAATTAAAGGCGAGAGGCAATAACAGAAAATATTTGCCTCGCTTTGAGGACACAAACAGAAAGTACGACTTTTGACAAGATGTTTCTGCTTGTATGCAGGGATGCATCTGATCGAGGTCTTGTACGATAGCACGCCTGTTCCCAAAAGCCCCTTCAGAGTGTTTGTGGTTGAGGGATGTGATCCAACCCGTGTCCGCGCCTATGGACCAGGACTTGAAGGGGGAATAACCAACAAGTCCAACTTTTTCACAGTGGAAACCAGGTACTGTTTGAATTACTGGGGAGAAAAGGTGTTTGAACAAGAATGTGTACGCATATTCCAGTTTGGCATTATGAATTTAGAGAATGAATGAATAATTATGCTGGCTTCTCTCTCAGGGGTGCCGGTACAGGAGGCCTGGGTCTGACTATCGAGGGAGCCTCAGAGGCAAAAATATCCTGCAAGGACAACAAAGATGGCAGCTGCAGTGTGGAGTACGTTCCCTTCACTCCTGGAGACTATGATGTTAATATTACTTATGGAGGTCAACCAATCCCTGGGAGTCCTTTCCGTGTGCTGGTTAAGGACCCTGTGGACCCCAGCAAGGTGAAATGCTCTGGTCCAGGTCTGGGCTCTGGTGTCAGAGCTCACGTTCCTCAGACGTTCACAGTGGACTGTACGCAGGCTGGGCAGGCCCCGCTAGACATTAAACTCTACGGACCAACAGGTGAGCATGATCTCCATAAGGAAAATGCATAAAACGCACACTACCTGACAGAGTGTAAGTGCGTGCTTTATTATAATTTACAGGTAGCGTGGAGCCTGTTGGTGTGAAGAATAACGGCGACGGCACACACACAGTTCACTACACCCCAGCACAGGACGGTCCTTACACTGTAGCAGTCAAATTTGCAGATCAGGAGGTCCCACACAGGTGCAGTTTCATGTCTTCATGTAAACTCTGAATAATTTTAGGAAAGTAGTCATTTTTTTCCATGCTCGCATTTCTTTCTCTCACACTGAGTTGGTTAATTACCCTCTGCATCGCCTTTCAACAGTCCATTCAAGGTGATGTCTCAGCCTGGGCACGATGCCAGCAAGGTTCGTGCCAGCGGCCCCGGTCTAGACACCAAAGGTGTATCTGCCAGCCTGCCTGTAGAGTTCACTATTGATGCTCGGGATGCTGGAGAGGGGCTGCTCACTGTGCAGATTCTGGTGGGTTCAGCACAAAGCAATATGTGGTAAATAATCTGACTCATGATGTTTTTATATAAAATAAATCTGTTTACTCACAGGATCCAGAAGGCAAGCCGAAGAACGCAACCATCCAGGACAACAGGGATGGGACCTACACTGTGTCCTATGTCCCTGACTCCACAGGACCCTACACAATCACTATTAAATACGGGGGAGATGAGATTCCCTACTCCCCATACCACATCCAGTCTCTGCCCACAGGAGATGCTAGCAAATGTCTCCTCACTGGTAAGAAAACCACATCGCATCTGGGATTGCTCCTGTAAATAAAAACATCACAGTTTGAGATCATTTTCTTTTCAAATTTACAGTTTCAATTGGAGGCCATGGCGTGTGTGAGTAGCAAAGAATATCTTTTTCTTAAATCTTTCAGAGAGATACATTTCTGGAGCACTTTTATATTCTTATCTAATCTCTGTCCATAACAGCAAGTCTCCAGAAGCTGCAAACCTCCGAGGATACAGTCATCACAGTGGATGCCAAGGCAGCCGGAAAAGGCAAGGTGACCTGCAAGGTGCTCACCCCACAGGGGATGGAGTTGGACATGGATGTGGTGGAGAATCACGACGGGACGTTTGACATTTACTATACAGCCCCTGAACCTGGAAAATATGTAATTACCATCCGCTTTGGGGGCCAGAACATCCCGAAGAGCCCCTTCCAAGTGATGGTGAGTAAAGGATTATACGATAATGTTGTGTGCTAGATGCGTGTTTGTTCTGACAATTTGTCGTATTCGACTCACAGGCTACCAATGAGCCAGTGGTTCCCCGCGATACGGTGGATCCTCTCTTTCGTCCTGTTAACTTCCTGGTTCCTTTCACTCCGCAGCAAGGAGAAATCACAGGTGACACTAACACACAAACAAACATCTTTCACACACTAGGGGTGCAACGGATCAGAAAGCTCACGGATCTGATCGGTTCACGGTTTTGAGTCACGGTTCGGATCAATTTTCGGATCAGCAAAATGAAAAAGAAAAGACAAAAAACTTTGCTCTCTCATTATTTTCTAAAACACTGAGCAACTTTTTTATGCTCAATCCTCATAAATACAAACTGCATTTAACTCAAGATGTCAATCTGATGCTTCAATAAAGTTTTGAATCATATTAAAACAAATTAATGGGGGAGATATACTCATATGCACACCTCAGGGTCACAGACCTGCTTCTGTCAAACTAGCGGTCACAGCTGGGGAGAGGGAGGGGGCGGACGGGCGTGACGCACGAGGCGCTGCTCTGTGGCTCCTGACTGAACTCCGGTTATATTAACGTTTATTAGCTCGTATAAAAGCCCAACATAACGCTATCTTAGACACAAATAGGTGAATCCAGTTTGTCTATCAGAAAGATTCCAGCTGACGGAGAGAGAGACGGAGGAATCAGAGGCAGCGCGCAGCAGAGACTGGATATTGATCAGCGATCCTTCGTTCTGGTGTTCTAAAACGGCTGAAGCCAACAGAGTGAACCTCTATACGTGATGCAAAACGAACGCCTTTCTCAGAGGGGAATTATCTGCAGATTCACAGCGCGTGAGCACAGAACGTCGGGGATTATTTAGCGACACACGCGCTCTACATGAACCGCGAACCACGTGCGTTCCGAACCGTAGAGGGTGATCCGTACGAACCACGGATCGATGATGATCTGTTGCACCTATCACACACGCGCATATATAGGCTGCTGTGTAAATGTAGCCGGGGCCCCAGAAGGTCTGACCATGACCCCGAGGGCCTAAACAGCAACTCAGGAACCCGAAAGCACACAGACACCAGCTGAGAGGAAATAAATGATCGTTTATTTCTCTCTCTAAAAACTGTCAGTTAAAATAAAAGCTAAAAGTAGATAAATACTAGTGTTAAAAAACTTAAAACCTTGCATAAAGAAACAGGAACAAGTCCCAGAGGTCCTCCGTCTCCTCTGCAGCCATGGGGGCCTCTCCTCTCCGGCTGGGGGCCAGGGATGCCTCCTGGCCTCCCTCCTCTCCACCTCAGTCCTGTTCCTCTGTGCCTGTGTCTGTCCCTCCTTTTCCAACCTTAGTGTGGCACTTAAATAGGCCTCCTCCTGGCCACGCCCACCTCTCCACAGGTGACAGTCACCAATCATGCTAAGAGTCCACAGTGATAAAAAAAAAATGGTTAAAAGCACATGCAATGATGAAAAATAAAAACATGCAATAAATTAGTATAAAAACCAAAAAAAATCATGCAAATAAAAACTTTAAAACCAAATTCTCACTGTGTGACATAAATACAACAAAATGTGTGGACATTGACATCTCTGTGTGACAATATTTTATTCTGTTTAAAATAAAAATGTTCATTTTAACTTATTCATTTTTATAAATTTGCTTTAATTTAGACTTTTGTAATTTAAAAAAATGGCTACATGTTCAAAAACAATGTTTAGGAAATGGGAACACACAGACCAAACTAAAGCTCGGGACTCAGGAGATGAATTTTTTGCTTTAGGTGAAGTTCGGATGCCTTCTGGCAGGACCTCCCGCCCACACATCACCGACAATAAGGACGGCACCATCACAATCAAGTACCAGCCCACAGAGAGAGGCCTGCACGAGATGGACATCAAATATGATGGAAACCACATTCCAGGTCAGCAGGGGGGGCGGCAGTTTGTCTCCTTTTTCTTCTGGTTTTATATTTAGAATCCAATAAATGTCAGTCAAAGCTGTAGTCAGTCAAATTGAATGTATTTAAGTGATTTCCTTCCTTCTGCAGGAAGTCCTCTGCAGTTCTACGTGGATGCTGTGAACAGCGGAGTGGTGACTGCTTATGGTCCAGGTCTGAGTTATGGAACCGTCAACAGAGCTGCTACTTTCACTGTGGTCACTAAGAACGCAGGAGAAGGTAAACTCCTCTTACTTTATTGTGGGTTTTTTAAGGTATCTGGAATAAATTATATGAGCTTTTATCCTCTTCCTCAGGCGGTCTGTCGCTTGCAGTAGAGGGTCCCTCTAAAGCAGAGATCACCTGCAAGGACAACAAAGACGGCACCTGCACGGTGTCCTACCTCCCCACGGCCCCAGGAGACTACAATATCATTGTCAAATTTGACAACAAGCACATTCCTGGCAGCCCTTTTACTGCCAAAATCACAGGTGAGGAAATGCATCCTGTTCCTTGTAGGCAGACTTTTCTCCTGCTGATATATATTTATATCCGGGGGTTTATTGTAAACCGAACACCTGAACCTCCTTTTCTCATGTTAGGGGACGATACCATAACCAGAACATCCCAGCTCAACGTCGGCACCGCTGCCGATGTGTCCCTGAAGATCGCAGAGACCGATCTGAGCTCGCTGACTGCCAGTATCAGAGCTCCATCGGGCAACGAAGAGCCCTGCCTGCTCAAGAGACTCCCCAACAGACACCTCGGTGAGATATCACCTCACAACAAACACGAGATAAAAAGGGAATAGAACACTGATACGTTTTCTATTAATGTTTGGTTTATTCTGTGGGTATTTTTCTCTTTTTTTTTTTTTTTTTTGCTCCCTGTTGCTGATTGTGTTTCCTCCTTCTGCCTCTTTTACAACCAGGCATATCTTTCACGCCGAAGGAGGTTGGAGAGCATGAAGTGAGCGTGAGGAAAAATGGCATGCACGTAGCAAACAGCCCTTTTAAAATCATGGTTGGCCAGTCTGAGATTGGTGAAGCCAGCAGAGTGAAGGCTTTCGGGAAGGGCCTGGTGGAGGCACACACTTTTGAAATGGCAGAGTTTTTTGTGGATACAAGAAATGCTGGTAAGTTCTAAGAAAAAAAAAAAAAGCTTAATGTGCCACATTTACTTGATCAAACACAAAACTAATACATTTTATGCACTTTAGGCTACGGTGGTCTGGCATTGTCTATTGAGGGTCCGAGCAAAGTGGATATAAACTGTGAAGATGTAGAGGATGGGACGTGCAGAGTGACCTACTGCCCTACAGAACCTGGAAATTACACAGTTAATATCAAGTTTGCTGAGAAACACATCCCAGGTTTGATTTTCTTTACATTTAAAGAATAGAAAACACAAAAAAAACTCCTGAAAAAAATAATAAATGTGCGCTTTTCTCCGTTTTCTGTGTAGGAAGTCCTTTCACAGTGAAGGTGACTGGAGAAGGAAGGATTAAGGAGAGTATTACCAGAAAGAGACAGGCATCTTCTATTGCCTCAGTGGGCAGCACATGTGGTCTTAACCTCAAGATCCCAGGTGAGTACATCATCCGGTCAAAATGGTTAGAGGGCAGCGGTCGGCCCTTTTAAAATAAATGAGGCTGCTGCAGACTTGTATTTGTATTCTCACGGCTTCTTCTTCATGGCTGCAGGAAACTGGTTCCAGATGGTTTCAGCACAGGAGAGGCTAACCAGGACGTTCACCCGCAGCAGCCACACCTACACCCGCACGGAGCGAACGGAGATCAGCAAGACCCGAGGTGGGGAGACCAAGAGGGAGGTACGAGTGGAGGAGAGCACCCAGGTGGGAGGAGGAGGAGCAGGAAGTCCTTTCAGAGATGTTTTTGGAGACTTTCTGGGCAGAGAGAGCCTCAGCAGCTTTGCTGGCATCACCGCCAGACCTGAGGGTGTGTCTGAATTTGAGTTTTTAAACATTAAAGGTTAGATTTTGTGTTAAAAATGTATCTAACCTACTGCTTTGCTCTGACTCACCAGTTGAGAGTGGCTCCCAGGCCATGACAGCTCAGGTGACCAGCCCCAGTGGGAAAACAGTGGATGCCGATATTGTAGACGGAGGGAGCAGCACATACAGCGTTCGCTTCATCCCCCAGGAAATCGGACCTCACACTGTAAATGTCAAGTACAGAGGCCAACACGTACCTGGAAGCCCCTTCCAGTTCACTGTGGGGCCCATGGGAGAAGGTGGAGCGCACAAGGTCCGAGCAGGAGGTCCCGGCCTTCAGAGAGGAGTGGCTGGAGCGCCGTGTAAGTCCACACTGTGGGGGTGACGTCACTGGGAAGAGTTCTGTTACTTCCTATTGACGGTGACGGGGAATACAGCATAACACAATATGATCCAGTATAATACAAGATGATCACATTTTATATACAATACAGCCGCGGTTCCTAAACTTTTTTTGCCGCCTTTTATGTCCCAGCCGTGTTCGCGCACCCCCAATCCCCGGATGGAGACCTTTGACATTTGAACAAATTCCTGGTACCTACGAATCATTAATGTTACAAATTTTTGATACTTTTGAGTGTTTAATAATGAAATCATATGTAATGAGGATTACTGTGAGAGTCGCGCATCCTACGGTCAGTAAACGCCCCTCGCATGTCCATGTGAGACAGCGGGTGTGTATGGGGGAGTACTGATCAAATGTTTGGAAGTGAGCAGGAGGTTACTACACTGGATTAAGCCGACGGTTCTCTTAACTAACTGCTTAGTGTTTTTAAATGAACACCCAGCTCCGTTAGCCGTTAGCTCATCGGCGGCATAAAGTAGCGCTGCATCTTTAGTAAAAACAAAAGAAACAAAGAAAACAACTCACCATGGAGTTGATTAAATAAGGACACACATGGAATCAATCAGCAGAGTTGTTACAAGCTGTCAAGAAGGATTCTTTGAATAAATAATATCCATTTGATGAGGTAAACAGTCCGGCAGCTCCTTTAAACTTTGCCCCGGAACTAATAGTAAAAGTTATCGTCGCCTTCAAAATAAAGGTCTGCTCGAAAGAGTTCACATGATTGACAGAAAAAAGACTCAGAGTTCATCCAAATATTGTCCCACAGCTCCACACAATAATGGTATACATGTTTATTTACACATTTTTACTGAGTGGGGAAAAAAACACTGTAAATGTGTAATTATTTCACATTTCCGGCATTACAGTTTTCCTCTTGCGCACCCCCTAGTGGCAGCTCGCGCACCACAGTTTGGGAATCCCTGCAATACATCATATATGATGATACAATGTATACTTTATTAAAGAAAATATAATACTTTACTATATCATAAAGTATGATACATCACTATGTACAAAATATTACAATACCATATGATATGGTACATATAATACAATCTAATTTGACACAGCACTCCACAAAATGACCCAATATGACACAACACCATATGACAGAATATACTATCTATGATATGATGCAATAAAATGTGATGCATTATGATTTGATGCAACAGGGTGGCTGGATATGATACATTATTATACATTATACCCAGGCTGTGAGGAGTTTAATGAGACGTGAATATTTAAGCTACATCCTCCTCTCATTCTTTTCCCACTTCTAGCTGAATTTAGCATCTGGACCAGAGAGGCGGGAGCTGGTGGCCTGTCCATTGCAGTAGAAGGACCCAGCAAGGCCGAAATCTCCTTTGAGGACAGGAAAGACGGCTCTTGTGGCGTCTCCTACATCGTCAAAGAGCCAGGTAGAGCGCTTTGTCACCTGCAAACGCAGATTTCTGCTCTACTTGCAGACTTTAATCGGATTTACCTTTCTCTGCTCGCTGTTCGGCTTTCCAGTTGTTTTTCGGTGCTTCCTGCAGTTCACTTGATTGTGAAAGTAAATAACACGTCTACTTCCCCAGGTGACTACGAGGTGTCAATCAAATTCAACAACGAGCACATCCCTGACAGCCCGTTCATCGTTCCAATTGCTACACTGTCAGATGAGGCCCGCAGGCTCACTGTGACAAGCCTTCAGGTTGGTGCACGCACACACACACACACACACACACACACACACACACACACACACACACACACACACACACACACACACACACACACAGCTGATAAGAATGACATTCATTTTTTGCACAACCTCCGTTTCAAAACATATACATATGCAAAACATCAAGGCTGAATAGCAGATGGCAAGTATGATTAGTTGTAGATATTTCTGTCTAATAGCACTTTGCCCTTGAAGTGTAATTGAATGCCAGTGTTGGAGCAGTATGCATGACTGTAATACTGTGATGCTGGCCAATGATGAAGGACTGGATTAACTGTCCCTTCCTAATGTGGGGCAACACAAGCTGTGCTATGTGGGCACTCAGCTAGTTTATGTGATTGTGTTTCACGCCTGAGAGGCAGAAAAAAAGAAAAAGAACAGAGATAAAGATACCTGTGACAGCTCACAATACCGGTCTCATCAGCGGACAGATGTTGCTTTATTTGCTTTCGCTAAATCAGTCACTGCTGCCAACAAAGCAGCGTTGTTCTAGTGAAGTGAAAACGCACTCCAAAGCACTTCTCACCGCTAGGAGCCAGTTGAAGAGCCACGCTTTTAAATATCACGCTCTCTGTGTCTGATCGGCTGTAAACTCTGACCTTTTCCGCCTCTCGACTGCTCAATCTATTCTCGTTCGGAAACGATGATTCGGGCATGTTGTCTCCCTCTAGGTTTGGACACATAATTCAATCATATTCTTCTATTATTGTTTTGTTTTTTTTTGTAGGAGAAGGATTTGAAAGTAAACCAGGAGGCGTCCTTCATGGTGCAGCGCAATGGTGCCCGAGGAGCGGTTGATGCCAAAGTCCACACACCCTCTGGCTCTTGTGAGGAATGCTACGTGTCAGAGCTGGACACTGGTAAGGCTTCGCCCTCGGGCTGTAGCTCAGTAGGACACAAATACGAGTCCGTTTTTGCTCCATTCAATTCAATAAGTTATATTTCACTCAAAAAATTCAATAAACAAACGTCAAATCAAAATACAAAATACCAACCAGAATACAAATCATTTGAGTGAAAAGGGGAGTGAAGAAGAAAAAAATCTTCTATGACCTATAACCCCCTTCAACTAAAGACACAATAAATTACAAAATGGCCGTATACACAAAAAGTAAAGAGCTTTTTCTTCACAAACAATACCAGAACTAAAACATATCAATCCTCTGTCATTAACTCACAAGATCATAGGATTTTAGCATTTTGTTCTTTATACATTTTCTTAAATTGATCAGTAGTTGAACATTTTTTTTATCATCATTCATAATTTTACACCATATACTGATATGCACATTTGCTTTAATGTAGTTCGTACAAATATTCTTTCAAACTCAGATTTCTTTCTACGTTTTTCATTATTTGTGATCAAAACAAAAAACTTCTGTAACTGTGTTGGCAGTGACTTATTTCTAGCCTTGAACATAATTAGTAAAGTTTTCAATTTAACCAAATCTCTGAATTTTATCATTTTTGACTGAACAATGATATAATGTCTGAAGTGTTGATGTTTCTAGAACACCTTGTACTTTATTTAAAAGTCCAATACTTTTAGAAAGTTTTATATATTTTATGTGAGATTTCCGATTAAGTTTGTGATCCAAGACGACCCCTAAGAATCTGACTTCATTTACTCTTTCAACTAAAGTACCGTCAATAGACAAACGTGACTGAACCATCAGTTTTCCTGTTACCAAAAACCATGAATTGTTTTATTCCAATTGAGAAATAATTTCCATCCATCCATCATGAATGAGTGCTGATGATCTCCGTTTGCATTTTCAGACAAGAGTGCAATCCGCTTCATTCCACGTGAGAACGGCGTTCACTCCATAGATGTCAAGTTCAACGGATGCCACATTCCTGGAAGCCCCTTTAACGTTCGAGTCGGCGATCCAGGGCTGATCGGAGACCCCGGTATGGTTACTGCACATGGTCCAGGACTGCAGGGAGGAACCACAGGTAGACATCACATTGTTTACAAGATTCTGCATGCAAGAAAGGAACTTTTTATTTCAGATCTGCACTTTTGCGTTTTTGCTCTTCCAGGGGTACCCTTGGAGTTTGTGGTCAACACCTGTAATGCAGGCTCCGGCACTCTATCGGTGAACATCGATGGCCCGTCTAAAGTGAAGATGGACTGTCGGGAGTGCCCTGAGGGCTACAGGATCACCTACACACCGATGGCTCCTGGCAACTATCTCATAACCATCAAATACGGCGGGCCGCAGCACATAGTGGGCAGTCCTTTCAAAGCCAGAATCACAGGTCTGTTTGACAGTCACGCTCCCATCTGATCTGTGGATGACAAATGTCTTCATTGTGAGAAAAAAGAAAGTGTTGAAATGTACAAAATGTTATATAATGTGACTGTGTGGAGCCTGCTGGAGAGATGCTTCATGACAGTCACTTGTTGAAGATTGATTCATTGTTTTTCATTCAACACAAAAAGAAAAAACAAGATAAAAATCAGCCCCCAGGAGTGATGTCTTTGAAGCTTTTCAGATTTTCTGCCTACTTCTGAAGGAGAATCCTCCTCCACAACAGCAGCAGCATCCTGCGTTTCTTGTATCGATACAGAGTGAGTTATATAAAATTCAAGGTAACAATTTTAGTTTTCCTCTCCTGCAGGCCTGAGGCTGTCAGGTGGACACAGCCTCCACGAGACCTCCTCTGTCTTGGTTGAAACGGTTACCAAAACCTCCAAAGTGGGCGGCGCCTACAGCTCCTCTTCCTCCACCTCCTCGTCTAAAATGATGTCCGATGCCAGCAAGGTGGTCTGCCGCGGCGCCGGGCTGTCCAAGGCTTTGGTCGGGCAGAAAAACACTTTCTCTGTCGACTGCAGCAAAGCAGGTGAGCCGATTATTATTAAAGCTAAACACTAGATAAAGAAATGATCACGAGGATCATTAAACGATCTTATCCTTCCATCCAGGTTCCAACATGTTGATGGTGGGCGTTCATGGACCTCACACTCCCTGCGAGGAGGTGTACGTCAAACACGTGGGCAACAAGCTGTACAACGTCACCTACACTGTCAAGGACAAGGGCAGTTACACCGTCATCGTCAAGTGGGGTGACGATAACGTCCCCGGAAGTCCTTACAAGGTGGCTGTACCTTAAACCAAAAGAAAAGACTGAACAAATGGCGCCATCCTTTTCCCTCCATCTGCCCTTTGTCTCATCCGCAAACATCCTTCAAGCTCCTCTGTTTTGTGGTGCTGCAAGTTTTTCTTCAAAGTTCTCTTCGGGATGTTTGCCTGCAGCTTTATTGATGACTGTTGTGCCAAAGCTTTTTGTATTAACTTCAGACTTCATGTTTAACACTTATCGCTATGCATTCAGCAGAATGTAGAGGTGTGGTTTGGAGGTCTTTGAGTGAAGTTGGTTAAATCCTTTGCCTGTCTTAGTGGTTTTTTGGTGTAAACAGATGATATCATGTTAACGAGATGCTGGAGTAATCAACGGTGTTAGAGTGTGACGCGTTGCGGTTTTGTATGGTTCCAGAACGAGGAAACGACTTTGTTTTTGTTATTAACCTTTGACTTTTCTTTTTGGTAAGTCTTTGCAGACCTAATAAAGATTTAATTGCTACCTTTCCAATTGAAAATGATTGGATTTATTTGGGTCTACACGCTGCTGGCACGCGCTTTAGATAGATTTATGAGAGGCCGTTTTTCATCATTTCATCCTGCAGCATTTCTTCAACCAGTGCTGGTTCTGCCATGTGAGCAGCTGTCAGGATATTTTGCAGGACCAGTTTGTCATCCTGTGGATTCTGTAGGTTTAAAACACTCAATCTCAGATTCCAAGTCTCCAATTGCTTATTTTATATTGATGCTGATGACTATTAAAAGATAATTATCATTTTAAAAAAGCTGAGATGCTCATCTTATCCTCTTATTTGCATCTCGTATATGTCCAGATGCAATCACAAGATGGCAGCATACTCAAGCTCACATCTGTATCTGCATTTCCCCCCCAAAAGAACACCTAAAGAAAATCTCCATTGTTCCCAGCGAAGATTAACTACACCACCGTCTCCACGAGGGAGCCCGCGGAGCGCAGGAACCAGAGGCATCAGCTTCCATTGAGACTGTAATTAATCCTGCTGGATCACATGTGAAACACAAGTGGTTTCTGTAGTGAGACCCCCTTGGGGGGGGGGGGGGTATTGAAGGGGGGCCTTGCTAAGATGCAAACCAATAGAAGAAGAGCAGATCAGCCCGTGCATACAGTATGTGTGTAAGCACTTTATGACCTGTGTGTGTGTGTGTGTTTTGTTTGTCCTCTATGATGTTTTCGGGGCTCTGTCCCAACAGTGAGTCAACATCCAGCCTCCGCACAGAGGTGACACACTCCACCGGCACTAGAACCATTCTTCACAGACTATAATTAGGGGCTAATTTTAATTGTTTTTTTAGTTGTTTCTCCTCTGGTTCCACCATGTCACGACGCTGGAGGCCACAGCGAGACATCTGATGAACAGAGGCGAGAGCTCAACTCCGGACCATCTGGTCAAAGTGTCTGGTGTGTGCTGATGATGGGACCAGGGCAGGGGCCCACCCACGTCAGTCTGTCCTCATCCTGCTCCTCCGGACCGGGACCCAGGCGTCTGTCCACCACAACATGTTCATCTCAAGCGGCTGCCAAGCGAATCATGGAAGATGCGGCTCCTCCCCATAGCAGGCACCGGCGATCAAACAAGCAAGATAGCGAAGAGGGAGGATGGGATGGAGAGGGCAGGGAGAGGAAAACAGTAAGAAAGATGGATTAGAGGAAGAATGGGATTTAAAGATTGCAGACGGAAGAATGAAGCTCACACGTGCACAGAGACATGTGAGATGTAAAAACAGACTGAATCAATCTCTGGCCTGAATTCCCTTGAACGTGCTAATGCAGCAGATTTAGAGCTTCAGACTTAGCGCTGCAACTAGTGAAATAAGCGTTCTGCGTGAAAACACTTTTGTCTCTCACACTTCTTCCTCACATCATTCCCACCCGCCAAGAAACTGGAATGATATTAAGAATAAAACAGTGTAAAAGCATGCCCCTTTAAGCTTCTGAAGGTTGTGCTCTCAGGGTAAGAAATCTCATTCTCTAGCTTTCCTCCTATCATGCTGACTCCTGCTCTTCATCCACCGTGATCCAGCCTCCCTCCTTCCCGCCCTCTCTTCCCCCAATTTAATTTTTTTCTTCCCTCTTCTTAAATTCCAATCAATCTAAGCTTCTGCAGATGCAGTGCTTTTCCTCCTTGTCTTCTGTCACCACAGGCCCCTTTTTTTTTCCGGGGCTTGCTTCTTCTTTTACCTTTGACCCTTCACTGTCAATGCAGCCTGTCTCTTCAGCTCGCATGGAGGTCCCTGTAGATCGTGCCACAAAGACATTGACATCTCCTGAAGAGGAGGAGGAGGAGGAGGAAAAAATGGAACACTTCCACGGCTGAGCAAACAGAAAAACAAACAGGCTGAACGAATGTTTGCACAAACAAATGGCTGCCCAGCAGGTTAATGAATGGATGTTTAGACAGAGTGGAAGGAGGGATTGTTGTACTGTAGGAATTCATCTATTAAATTTCAATCTGAGCCCAACGGCAGCACCGAATAATTGCTTCATGCATAGTTGATACACTGCATAATCAAACAAATACATTAGATTTCTGTATGTTTATGTAGAAACTTGCTCTTGGGAGGCCAGAAGTGAAGATGGATGTGAGCATTCTGTGATGTAAACGCTCATTCACACCTGACTGTTTGTATCTCTCGTCTTGAACGAAGAAACGGGACAAGTTTGTGTCCGTGTGTCCACGAGGACCACGTTGTGTTTTATTTATACGCAACAGAGATTAAATATTCATCAGGACGTTGTAGGATTTATGGTTCCGTTCGAGTCTTTTACCGCGTTTGAGCGCGATCTTGATAAGACTCAGATGGACTTGCAAATTGGCTGTTTTTGAGTTGAAGTGTTAAAACAATGCAAATGGATGAAAGGGGTTCCCGTCGGGTCCCGCGGCAGATTGTGTTCATGCAGCATGCAAATGCAAGAGGCACGAAACCCAACGTGCCGCAATATAAAGAGGGATGGATTTCAGCTGATGGAGGATTCGAACGAGAGATGAATGCCAAAGACCTGCTACTCCCCTCCTCACCCCATCAAATGCAGCATTTTCACACACACAGACACGAGATCACACGCAGCTCTCTCCCACAAATGGACACATATAGGCTTGACCTGTTGTTCGTGCTCACATAGGCTAGCGCGCCCAGGCAGGCACATGAAAAGAAACAGCGTGATGTGAAATGGTTTGGCTTCATGAGGTGTAGCAGCAGCCTGCAGCAGCAGAAATGAAGGAAAGCTGTCCCTCTGTACAAAAAAAAGATATGTTCACACTTCTTTTGTGGAGCAGCAGGGACGTGTCAGGGGCAAAGTCCCCACGTCTCCATTTCTAATTGGAGCATGTCCCTCTGCTCTGTCCCCATCGCACCACGGTGGAGGCAGGATGCTGTGCTAATGGATAGCCCCCCTGTGGAATGTTTCTCCTTGATGTCAGCCCGTAGTGAGAGAAGACTACAGATTAGAGGCAAATCAGAAGATTTGTTTGTCCCCCTCCAAGGGGGGCGGGACATTCAAGGAGAGAGAGCGGACACTTTTTTGTGATGAAGTGCCTTGAACCTGCGCGACAGATGTGTGTTAGTGTGACTGATGCGCTCCGGGTGAGCGGGTCGCGCAGGTTGCGACACCTGGAGAGCGAACATTAGCCCGTCCAAGAGATGCCCGGGCATACTAATGCCGTGTTTGTTTTGATCAATGCCCAAATGGCAAACAACGAAGCCAAAGGCAGCTTCTTTGCGACAACAGCTTTGGTGAAAGATTGAGGAGGAGATAACGACGTTGTAATTACCTGTGCTAAATCGGAACTGTAGGTGCGCAATGAGCTATAAACAAGGTTGCTCTGCGTCCCTTGGGGTAATTGTTTCAGAAACCTGCAACAGTCTGGTCCAGTGCTGGTGAAATTGGAAAGGGTGGTATCCTGTAATTTTTCAGACCACTGAAGCATGACCTGTGTGTGTGTGTGTGTGTGGGCAGAAACTCAGGCTGATTTGAAATGGAAGCATAACTTTTTGCTCCCTCATGTAGTTGGATTCAAAGTCGCTGGTCTCAATCAGCTTTTAGCCCGGAGATGATAGGGGCCCGTGGGTCACTGGGCACCGCGCGCGCAGCTTTTATACATGTCAGTGGGTACGCCAGTTCTTATTACAGAGTATTAATTTGGTCACAGCCAACAGAGCTCCCTCAAAATGCTTTTGTTAGATCGTGTGCACAGGTGGCTAAAAACGACAATACGTTCCACTGAGCAGAAATCACCATCATGAATAGAAATGCAACCCATTCGATGCTCCGCGCAGATTTGCCGTCTGTTGATATTAGCATAATGGAATTCAGAGCACACTCGAAGAAACTCACTAATTCATCACCGCGTCAGGCCAGGCTAAATAATGCTATGGCCCTTGAGCTTTGAAAGGGCGATTTGCTTCCAAACATTCGAGCAGATCGCGTGTGTACAGCCTAACAAGTACTGGACATAATTGCTGAATGATAATGCAAGCACACACAGACGAAACACTGTGTCCGTCGATCAGGGTTTGACCAAAGGAGAGCAGCAAACCAACAGGTTATCCCTCGGATCTCGTCGGCTCGCTCCTTCGCCCACATCGCGCCACGCAGCTGAGATTCACAGCCTCAGTCTGGACGCTGTGATCTCCATCTGATTTACAACTCTTTGCGTTTTATCCTCTTTAATTGACAGACTAGCCGAGGTTTTTTTTTTTTTTTTGAACAAACATGGCCAGGATTTCCTTTTATCAACTGAACACCTCAAACGTGCCGAAGCCAACCGATGCTGGGCTTCTGGTTACGGACAGCTGTATGAGAAAATGTAAAATAACACATCACTGCTGTGTGAGAGGTGTGCAGAGATTACAACGCCCACACAGACGGACCCACAAACGGTTTCATCAGGAATATTTGAAAATGCACGCATTGCAGGTGCTCCGTCTCCTCGCCACGCTCCTGGCCATGATTAATAACGTGCTGCTTACATTATTTAGAATCTTTAAACTGGATCCGTCCTGATGCATCATTACATTATTGTGTAGGTCCAGGCCACATTAGTGTCTAGTAAAACCATAACAGTCATCTGAGTCCATGGGAATTTAATTAGGCATGATGCCACGAGTGCACAGGCCGCTCGCGGCGGCATCAGATCTAAAAACGTTTCATCAACATGTCGTCAGACCTTCATGTTTGATGGGAATCCCAGTTTGTATCTGATGTAAACAACCAATAAGTCATGCCTGGAGGACAAATCTGGAGACAGAATCTGTCCTGATACTCGTCTGGTATACTATAAATACCACCTTAAATAACACATGATGGCATTTGCATATGGGACCCCACTGTGCCTGATAGAATCACTAGAGTGTGACACACATTTTAATCATTCATATTAAACTTTTATCCACTTATGACTTTAAATTAAATCTGTTTACTACAACGCTGCAAACAAGAATTCATCCCTGCGACACTACTAACTCACATATACTGGCCACTTTATTAAGTACACCTTACTATTACCGCGGTGGACCTACTTTTGCTCCAGAGCTTAATTATTCATGTCACAGATTTAACAAGGTGTTGGAAGAAATCCTCAGAGGTTCTGGTCCATATTTACATGACAGCAATACGTTCCAACACATCCCAACGGTTCTGGACCGGATGGAGATCTGGTGACTGCAAGAAACCAGTTAGAGATGACCTGATCTTTGAGACATGGAGCATCAGTCTGCTGGAAGTAGCATCAGAAGAAGGGTTCACTGTGGTAAGCAAAGGGATGGACATGGTCAGCAGCTACACTCAGTGGCATGTGGAGTTTGGATCCATGATTTCATGATGCTGACACCAAATTCTGACCATTTTGCAGCTGAAATCGAGACTCATCAGACCAGGAAATGTTTTTCCAGTCTCTTCCAGTCCAGTTCTGGTGATCCTGAGTGAATTGTAGCCTCGGTTTCAGCTGACAGGGGGGACATGGTGTGGTCTTCTGCTGCTGTAGTCCATCTAGGTTCAGTGATAGTATTCTGCAGACCTTGGTTGGTTGCTTGTCCATCATCCAGGACTCCTCTGACCTTTAACATCAACAAGACATTTTTACCCACACGGCTGCTGCTCTCTGGGTCTTTTCTCTTTCAGACCATCCTCTGAACACCCTAGAGATGGTTGTGGGTGAAAATCCCAAAAGATCAGACATTTTAAAATACATTTTTGGAACCAACATCTGTGCAACGTTTGCTCTGATGCTGATTTTAACTTCAGCAAGTCGACCTCATCATGTCTAGATGCCTAAATGCATCAGGTTGACGTTATTTGATTAGCTAATTAACTATTTGTGTTAATGAGCATTTAAACATTGAGCGTAAAGATAAAAACCTACAATATGTTTCTGAATATAATGAGAAGGAAGTCTGCTGTTGGACAAGTTGTACGGTCAGAAATGTGATGTATCCAATAAGTCATGATCTCATAACTTATTGTCATAGTTTTTGGGTTTTGTTGTGTATTTTGATTCAACCCCTTTTCTGATATTCTTGTTTTTAGGGCGTGCTATGCGAAGCAAGCAGGCCCTTATTACTCTCCACCTCTAAAGCGATGTCTAGTTAGGTAGGTTCATTTTTCTTCCGTCAACTTTAATGCGGCTCGCACGAAGGGTTGCAGCCAGACACATGATACATCAAAACGACCGGCTCTGTCGGGAGATGTGTGTTATTACTTTTATAAGAATTTGGAGTTACCATGGCGACGTATTTCGCAAAAAACCACGCCAAAAACCCCCATTCAAAATCCCATGGGATCGGTGAAAAAAACCCAAACCCACCCCTCTTCCCAGGCCTAGTGTGCGAACACACAATTACATAGAGACTCCATTCAAAGTTTAAACGGGTCACAAGACTTTGGACTCCAACATTTGGAAGAATTGTGTTGATAGCTTTTACCGTTTTCCTAAAATCGCGAGAGAAGTTTGATGAGGAAATCAAAAAATCCACTCCTTTTACATGTAAAATGACAGGATTTTAGGGGGGGGGGGGGTTCTGGACCTTTGAGGGCCATTTCTGAGAAAACCGTAGGTTCTAGAGAAAATGACTCCTGTATTAAATGAAGCAGACAAAAAAAGCTACCAAATGAGATAAAAATCATGGCTGTACTCCAAACGGTTTGGGAGATAGACGACGTTGTTTGTGAGTGAAAGACTTCTCAGACTGCTTCACTCTGGGTCATGTGATCTTAGAGGGTGAGTCGGCAGAAATAAAACCGTTTTCATCACGAACAACATCGAATATTTCCTAAACCGTTTGGACTACAGTCATAAATTTGACCTCTACGATTGAGGATTTTTGTCTGCTTTCCGGTGATGTGATTCTCATTTCTCTGTGACCTATGGTTGGCTCACAAGTTGCCAGGGAAGGTCAAGAGGAGCCAATAAAAAATGTCTTTTTTCATTGTATTTCAGCTAGATTTCAAGTCTTTTACAATTCCAAGTCTTCTTGAATCAACTCATGATTATTCGGCCATAAAACATGGGACACACATGCAATTCAGGACTAGTGACCACTAAAGCCTCCTGCTTCTAGCGGTGTTTAAATTTCTCTGATCGGTTTTATACTTTTTGAATGGGAGCAGGTTGTTTGAGAAGAGTGATTGTCATTTTAATCTGGCTCATTGTCATGGTCTCATTAAGAACAGGTGTGAGATCTGTCAGCAGGCAAAGTGCAGCAAGGATTCTGATTGGATGAAATTTGGTGCAGCGTGTGAGCTTACAATTGATTCTGATTGGCTGATATTTGCTGCAGTGGAATAATGATTGACAGGTTTCTTTGCTGTTTGAGCTGCAGGTACAAACAGATACCAGAACTAGAACTGGGACAAGACACAGAAACAGGACCAGGAGTAGAATCACATAATAAACTGACAGGTCCCAGAACCAGACCAGAATTGAGGAACCATTTTGATTTCACTGATGCTGCCGGTAGCACGCCCTCTCAATGTTTCTTCAGGAACTTTTCTAGTTTCCTGTTCTAATTCTTATTCTCTGTTCATCTCTCCCTCAACGTCCTCTGTGTTTTCAGCTCACCTGTTCCTCATTTCTAATCAGCCTGACTGTCTCTCGTTAACCATCCTCCTCTCGGCCCGTCCTTCTCCAAACTATTGCAAATGTTCACTTAAAGACTAAACTTGTGACTTTAATATTAATTTTTATTAGAACAATCTAAAGAAGCACCTGCAGTTGAGAAATATTATTGGACAGAATAAAACTTTCTTCCTGTAAAGAAATAACTGGTGTATCTTGTGATTTTAAAATAAATTAAAAACTCTTATCATCAGATATTTATTATTATTTCACTCGCTGTGTGCGTTTCTCTAAATATATTTTATTCTGTACAGTTGTAAAACTCCTTTCTGCAGAATCTGACCTATTGGATAAATCCCTTCAGCTCAGCGTTATGATAAAAGCTGTAAAGTTCTTGATCATAAATACATTTCTAGAGCTAAAACACCTTCAGCGACTGTTATTGCTGTTTTGACAAAGATCAGTTAAGAAATCGTCACATTCAGACTGAAAGGTGTGAAATCAGGTTCTGCTCCAGTGAAGATGTGGATCTGCTTTGAGTCCCGCCTGGTCACTCTTCCTTTTTGCAACCATCTTCATTTACATGTATTTTACTTTGTTGTTGTTTTTTTCTTGTTTTCTAATTAAAATAATTGTTTCAACTCTCTTGTGTTCAGTTTCCATTTCATGCTGCAGCCATTAGAGGCGTTTCTTTACAAATGACTTAATTATTATTAATGAACAGGCTGATGCCCTTCTCTCTATCAATACGGCTCTAACCCATGTTGTAATGGACTCAGAGAGACATCTAAGGGTGACCTGCAGCAGAAAGCTTTTAGCAGCAGACCCTTTCATTTCTGTGTGTTGACTAATCAGGCTTTTCTCTCACTGAGATCTAAATCAGATCTTTTAGGGGGAATCTTCTCTCTCAATTCAACACTGAACAAATACTTCAGTGTGACTAAAGAAGCTGCTGTGGGACGATTTATCCTCAACAAACAGACATTTACTGTAAATATGAATTCAAAGCATTTCCGAGCAGAAGACAGGATCTTTGTTATGTAAAGCTCTCCGCTGTTTTTGTTTAGTTTGTGCAGACTGAGTTTTATTTGCTGATTGCATCTTATGTAACCTGCACGAATGCTGTGTGAACAGCAAAGATTTACCCCAAAAAACTTTATCTGGCATTTTCTGAGTTTATCCTCTTAGTATTTTCAAACACTTTGAGTCAAACGATGTTTTAAAAATCCGAATGTCGTCGAACAAATCTGTTTTAGCATCACTAAGCTCAGAAATACTGTCCCCCAGAAGGGAAAACTCATTAAACTACAGCAGATATTTTTAGAGATTAGTTTGAAAACATTATCGAGATGAGTACCTGGAATAAATGTCCCCCAGCAGAGCACTGCACTGCTATCAATTCCCACAAAACACACACACACACGCACGAATGCACACACGCACACACACACCTGCCTGTTTATATCATGTAAAATAAGCCGGATTCATCAGAACTTTTTGCTTTCTTTAACCCTATAATGCCATTCGGCAGCTGTAACCCTCCACTGAACGGCGCAGCTCCAGTGAACAGCGCAAGGTATTTCGCACGGCCCCAAAGACACCTACTTCCGTAAACACGTATTCACACGCATTTGCAAACCGTGCGTCATGTCCTTGCGCTGTTCACCGGAGCTGTGCCGTTCAGCGGAGGGTTACAGCTGCTCTTTGTCATAAAAGTAGTCCCGAGTTAAAAATAGTACATGTAATTCCTTCGTGTTACTTTTTATTTTCCCTTGCAGTCGATATGTTTACTGAGGTCACTAGGCCGAATTATTATCACCATTTAGTGAGTTTTAAGGACGGTTTTCTGCTATCTGGTACCATTCACTTACAGTGTTTGCCTCGTCTTCTTCCGCTTATCCGGGTCCGGGTCGCGGGGGCAGCATCCCAATTAGGGAGTTCCAGACGGTCTTCTCCCCAGCCACTTCTACCAGCTCCTCCGGCAGGATCCCAAGGCGCTCCAGGGCCAAACCAGAGATATATTTTCTCCAGCGTGTCCTGGGTCGACCCGGGGGCCTCCTGCCGGCAGGACATGCCTGAAACACCTCCCGGGGGAGGCGTCCAGGGGGCATCCTAACAAGATGCCCGAACCACCTCAGCTGGCTCCTTTCGACATGGAGGAGCAGCGGTTCTACTCCGAGTCTCTCCCGAATGTCCGAGCTCCTCACCCTATCCCTAAGGCTGAGCCCGGCCACCCTGCGGAGAAAACTCATTTCGGCCGCTTGTATCCGCGATCTCGTTCTTTCGGTCATTACCCAAAGCTCATGACCAGGTGAGGATTGGGAGGTAGACCGACCGGTAAATCGAGAGCCTTGCTTTCCGGCTCAGCTCCTTCTTCACCACAACAGACCGGTTCAGCGTCCACATCACTGCAGACGCTGCCCCAATCCGCCTGTCGATCTCCCGCTCCCTCCTTCCCTCACTCGTGAACAAGACCCCGAGATGCTTGAACTTACAGTGTTTGAGCTAAGCTAAAGCAAAAAGAGTACTGCCGGATCAAGAAAACGGCTGGGCTGCTTACAAATAGTTTTTGCCCACTGATCTAACTCTGAGGAATATGGCAATAGACAAAAAAAATCACTTAGCGGTGGAGTATCCCTTTAAAGGTCCCATATTCTGCAAAATTAACTTTCTAAAGATCTTCTAACAGTCAAATCAGTCACAAAGACGGTTTCTGAAACCTAACAGTGAGAAAATATTTTCACCGTTTTCACTTCCTGATTCTCATTTTTAGGAAATGTGTTTTGAGCTGATGCTAAAACGGGTGGTTTCTAAATCTTTCCCCTGCTGACGTCAAGAAGGGAAAAGACCCCGCCTCTCTAGAGGACAGAGCCAATCACGAGCACCTCTGACTACCTGGGCCCACCCCCGCCCTTTAAAAACCACGGGAGCGCTCATCATCACAAACGAAACAGTCACGGTGAAGCTACGAGCAAAGCACGGCAGCTGCTTCATAGATGGTTGATCAACGAGCACTAAAGTCTTTTTTACTCCCTTCGTCTGAGACCCTGAAGACCCGCTGACGTCTTTCTAGGAAAAGAGAGATGGGCGGGGCTTAGAGCTGCTCAGCTCCCCAACCGCATTTGAAACAACAGTTTTGAGGGGTGGAAGAACAACAGCTGCACTTAAAGTAAGGGCTAATTTGACCAATGCAGAGCGTTGACATGTTACTGAGATGTAAACTAATTGATTCAGAGTAGTGCATAAAATGGGACGTTTAAGGGAATAAAGATACACAAACCAGCCTGGCCTTAAGGTAGCATGAAAATGATCACCGTTTGAAAACCGCTTTCTGTATTTCCTCTGATCTCCTTTGAAATGTGTGTGAATCTGGATCAGTAAAGGGGCAAATACTTTTCTTCACAACATTGTATCATCAACAGACGCGATACGTTGTCGTGTGTTGTTTTTAGAGCTTCTCTTTTCTTCCTGTCAGGAAACCCGTCTGCGTTATCTAGCGCCCGCATCAAGCTGACGTTGCTCAGTTTTACACAACCAGACGTCACAGTGTCATGTACAGATTTTGTCCCTGTTTCTTTAACAGACATTTTAAAACAACATGGGAGGGTTTGGGGTGGTGGTGGTGGGGGAGGTCTTACAATTACGCTATTATTCCCAGTGTGTCCTGTTAGGCTAAATATTTCAAATCCATCAGAGAAGGGATAATTAATCTGGTTCATTTGAATGGGATAATAAAGCCTGTGTAATAAGAATTATATGGAGGTGATTGGCAGCTCGTCTTGTAGCCTCTAGGTGAGTGTTAGAAGAGATAGTGAGACGGGAATCACGTGTGCTGATGTATCCCCGTGTGTGCATCGTCCATTTGTGTGTTTACAGTCCTGGCGGGGAGGAGGACCATTTTAGAAGGGTGTGTGTGTGTGTGGGTGGGGTGTAGGGCGTTGGGGGGTACAGCTCAGTTTTGTCTGCTGTGATCCAGTCCCAGCTGCGTCTCATTAACTGCTGTCATTTTAATCCTCTTAGTCAAATCCCATAATTTCGTCCATCAACAAAAACATAAGCAACAGGGCAGCGATTAGGCGACCCGGTTCGAGCCGTTCAGGCTGGAGGAAGTGAAGTCACGCTCCAACGCGTCCACCCAGATGTTACGTAAAACAGTCCGGGGGTCTTTGAACTACTCAATGCAAAGCTATAGTTAATCTGCTGCAGATTTCTAGGAACTCAAAGGATTTGTTGATTTGTCCACACGTTCTCCGGGGATAACAATTAGTTCGGCTACATTACATACATCTGGACTCCTGCAGTCAGGTTATATTTATTCAAAAACCTATGACTGACTCAGTGTCTGCCTCCCTGGTCGAGCAGCCCTCTCCCCTCCATGATGAAAGCTATTTTCTTCTCTTTTCTCACACTGACAGCTGGTGTGTGCTCCTCACCAACACTTCAGCTAAGACCAGCTCTATGTATGGATCGCGCTCATTGGAAATTTAGCAGCGCAACATTCGGCTGCACTTTGTTTCTAATGCAAATTTTTATATATTTTTTCTTTCTCACTGAATGAATTCAATAAAGCTGCAGCGCACAGCTTCTTCGAGGTGCGAAAAAAAATGTTTTTTTTTTAATCCTGCTTTCTTAGTGATGAGAAACTCGACAGGATTGCCCAAATGTCAAGCTGTCCCCCAGGAGGAATCGTAATGTATACAGAGTTGTGGTCACTTTTAATTGTGACATTTATGAGATATAAGAGAGCAACATTTGTTCTGGCTTTTAGAATCGAGCCAGTCAGAGGATCCGTTTTATCCGAGAGGCTGAGTCGTCCATTAATTGTGAGTATAACTGGTGAATCGATCTGTCAGGTAGTATTTTCCCAAGCTGCAAATTAGTTTCCCTGCAAGCTGTTGGACTAAGTCGGAGAAAGTTGCAGAGCGCCTGTGCCCTGTGTATGGTAATTCAACACGTAGCTTTCCATGATGACTGTAAAGTTCAAATAAACACGCTGCAATTACCATTTCCCCCTCTGTGTTTGGTGACTACCTCCACCAGGAGTCAGGACAGGCTTCGCTGCTTTATTCTGCCTTGTGTCATCCAAGCTAGATTAAATTGGTTCTGCTCAACTATTTCCTGTCAGGTAAAAGCAGATGGTTCGGCTCCAAAGGAAAGGGCACTCTGTGACCAAACGATGCTTAAAGTGAAAGTGGGATTCTGTAAAAAGTTTACGAACAATTAATATTTTACCCACTGTAGAAAACTCTTTATAGAACTTTGTTTTGTTTGATATTTTTAGTAAAGAAACACTAAATATGTAAAATGCTGCAGTTTTACTACAATAGGCCAAAAAGTTCAGTTCATTTAAACTTTGAATTAAATAGTTTAAGACACATGTTCTGTGAAATCAACCTGTACATACTGAGTATAGTATTTTAGTAAGATGTGTTTGGTTATTTATGTTTTGTATTGTAAGTAAAGTTTAATAATTAAATTTAAAAAAAAATCAATTAATTAGTTGATAATAATGGTTACTGTGTTAAATGCTAACAATGCTGCTGTTTAAAACACACTGTTATTATTTTAAAATTTAATTCACCTCGTCATGTTTTTTTGGTCTGAAACAGATCACCTGCTGTTTTTGGCATCATGAAGAAGCTGGCCTCCTGCCTTTGGATCCTTCAAAGTCTGGATCCTTCAAAGTCTGGATCCTTCAAAGTCTGGGTCCTTCAAAGTCTGGATCATTCAAAGGCTGTGTCCTTCAAAGTCTGGGTCCTTCAAATGATGGATTCTTCAAAGTCTGGGCCTTCAAAGTCTGGATCGGTCAAAGTCTGGATCTTTCAAAGTCCGGATCCTTCAAAGTCTGGATCGGTCAAAGTCTGGATCTTTCAAAGTCCGGATCCTTCAAAGTCTGGATCATTCAAAGTCCGGATCCTTCAAAGTCTGGATCAGTCAAAGGCTGGGTCCTTCAAAGGATGGGTCCTTCAAAGGCTGGGTCCTTCAAAGGATGGGTCCTTCAAATGATGGATCACTCAAAGTCTGGATCCTTCAAATGATGGATCATTCAAAGTCTGGATCCTTCAAAGTCTGGATCGGTCAAAGTCTGGATCTTTCAAAGTCCGGATCCTTCAAAGTCTGGATCATTCAAAGGCTGTGTCCTTCAAAGTCTGGATCCTTCAAAGTCTGGATCCTTCAAAGTCTGGATCATTCAAAGGCTGGATCATTCAAAGGCTGGGTCCTTCAAAGTCTGGGTCCTTCAAATGATGGATCATTCAAAGTCTGGGTCCTTCAAATGATGGATTCTTCAAAGTCTGGATCCTTCAAAGTCTGGATCGGTCAAAGTCTGGATCCTTCAAAGGCTGGGTCCTTCAAAGGATGGGTCCTTCAAATGATGGATCATTCAAAGGCTGGGTCCTTCAAATGATGGATCATTCAAAGTCTGGATCCTTCAAAGTCTGGATCGGTCAAAGTCTGGATCTTTCAAAGTCCGGATCCTTCAAAGTCTGGATCCTTCAAAGTCTGGATCTATCAAAGTCCGGATCCTTCAAAGTCTGAATCCTTCAAAGTCCGGATCCTTCAAAGTCTGAATCCTTTAAAGTCTGGATCCTTCAATGTCTGGATCCTTCAAATTATGGATCCTTCAAAGGCTGGATCCTTCGAAGGCTGGGTCCTTCAAGTCTTAGTCCTTCAAAGGCTGTGTCCTTTCTGGTTGGGTCCTTCAAATGTTGTGTCCTTCAAAGGCTGGATCCTTCAAAGGCTGGGTCCTTCAAATGATGGATCATTCAAAGGCTGGATCCTTCAAAGGCTGGGTTCTTCCAAGGCTGGGTCCTTCAAGTCTTAGTCCTTCAAAGGCTGTGTCCTTTGTGGTTGCGTCCTTCAAATGTTGTGTCCTTCAAAGGCTGGGTCATTCAAATGATGAATTCTTAAAAGGCTTAGTCCTTCGAAGATTTGGTCCTTCAAAGGATCTGTCCTTTGTGGATGAGTCCTTCAAATATTGTGTCCTTCAAAGGCTGGGTCCTTCAAAAGATGATCTTTCAAAGTCTCAGTCCTTCAAAGGCTGTGTAATTTGTGGTAGGGTCATTCAAAGGCTATGTCCTTCAAAACTTGTGTCCTTCAAAGGTTGGACCCTTTAAAAGCTGTATCTGTCAAAGGTTAGGGAGACAGAAAGTGATTTAAGACAGCTAAAGACTTAGAACTTAGCAGTTTATAAGAAGGTTATTTATTTATAAACCTTTATGTTGCCATCGATGTCACATTACACTCTTATTTACATCAAATTCTATGCTAGCAGAAACAGCAGCATCAGCTAGCTGTAGCACTTCAGGTGCAGCCTGGGGCACCTCCCGGAGGAATATCATCATCTTTCTTTGAGGAAAAAAACATCCATTTTATGTGAAACTGATGGAAATGTAGAGGTTCATGAAGTAGTTTTTGCATTAACTGCTATCACATTTTTGAGATTGAAGCTCCTTTAAGTTGGCAGTAATCCCTTCTTGGATATGCTCGCTAGGTGTTAGCGTGTCAGTCTAGTCAGAACGAATCAAACTTTCTCCAAATCGACCTATTTCATGGCAGACATTTTGACTTGAATGAGTAGAAAGCACACACGTATTAACAAAGGCTGCATTCCATCTAGAAGAATCTCTACTAGTTACTTTTTACAGAACTACCATGCAAAGCTGCAGGAATGGAATGCAGCCTGCTTTAATATACCTGCACTTTCCTTACTCTTTCAAAACAAAACATCAAAGAGCTTCTACGACAGATACCTGTTCCCACTTCTAAAGTTCTGAACCACTTATCTACGCCAGACAACAGGTTGTGACCGGCTGTATGCATAAAGAACACAAAAAATCCCAGATAAATTCAGATTCAGAAATTCAAAATACCTCTTAAAAATCAATAATAAGCCCACAGAGAATTGCTCATACACTTGTAAAAACACACACTCCTAGTAAATCCCAGAGACCTCACAGTCAAGCATTAGTGGAGTGTCAGAAGTCTGTCATTTCTTGTTTGGAAGATGTGAAGGCATGGGCCGGATTTGTGACCTTTGTTGTGACTGTGAGGCGTGTTTCTCCCTCTTTGGAGAAGATGATTAATTTCTGTTATTTACATTACTGCCCTGAAGGCTTCTCAGCGGGCCTCACACATTTGTCATTTCCACTGCGCTGTTTTTCAAATGGAAATGAAATAGAATGTGCAGCCTCCTGGGTCTGCCTTACCAAGACTCCCTTTTAAAGCAGGGACGATGCAAGAAGAGAAAAACAGGAAAGCAAAAGAAACAACTATTTGCTCATAATAAAACGGTCGTGTCAACATGATGCTGCAGCACCCATACACACTGCAGTGTTTCGGCTCTAGTAAACAACACAATCTCACTATTCCCTCAATGCTCCTGCTTAATTAGAGCTTTGATTGGATGGGTACAGTCCATAAAACCAGCCGAAACACTGATGCAATTCAGCTGCAGAGCTGCACTGCTTCTTAACATTGGTTAATAGCCTGCAGGATGAAGAGCACCCCCCCACCCCACCCCACCCCAGATGTCTGTCTCCGCATTCCCACACATGCAGCCGGCACACACGCATCCTGGAGAAACAACTTGTGAATTTCTGTTCACCCTGTTCTCACTTCCTCCCCTCCCTCCCTCCCTGCCCACAGTTCAGGCCTCAGTTCTTTTCACCTCTTGGGAACATGGTGATGGAGTAAAAGAGAAGTGAGAGGAAGAAATGAGGAGTTAAAGGGGAAAGTGAAAAAAAGACTCAAAGGTGTCCAGAGAGCCTGCAGCAAATCCGCTGAGTGTCACATTTTGCATCCAGAGTAAAAATAGGATTCGGCTCTAACATTTCCATAAAATGTGACGAGTCTGACTCTCCGCCTCCCCGCACAATCGCAAAAAAAAAAAAAAAAAATCATTAGCTTTGACTTTTTTCTGTCAGAGGAAGGAAAAAAAGGGAAGAACAATTGAAGTGCTTTTGTCATTAGAGCCTCCTGAGCTCCACAAAACAAGCTGATTGGAAAACAGCAGCGCCTGATGAGCCATAAATGAGTTATGGTCATCCATGCTAATCAAAGCAACACCAGCCTCACTTCATGTTAAACAAACACTTTATTTTCCCAATGAGACGGGCTGGCGTTTGCTCCCCTGGGTTGTATTACTGCAGCTGGCCTATAGCTATGATCATAACTTAACGTCTCCATAATGGGCTCAGGTCTCTAAGCAAGCTGACCTGTCAGGGCCTGGGACTGCTTGACAGCAGTAATTACACATATGAGCCGTTCAAATGAGCGTGATTAGCCAGTAACAAGCCGGAGGAGTGAAAGGGGGTGATTAGACAACTGCAGGCTGATTCATCCACCAGTGGGGGGAAAAAACAGGTGAATGTTTGTGTTGTTTTGTGCAGTAATAGTTGCTCTAATGATGTTTATTCTCATGGCGGTGGCCCAACTTTAATGAGAATCTTAAGCTGTAATAAAAAGTGGTTTTACTTTTCTCATTTAGACGGAGGCACAAAGTGCTCTCAGGATGCCGCGTCTGCTCAGGCAGATCAGATGGACCAAATCGACGGTATTTTTGCAACATTTGTAGAGTTTGGGTTGCTCACGAAGCCGGATGTAGACATGGGCAAGGGGGGCCATTGCCCCCTCAAATTCCATGACTGCCCCCCCAAACGCGATTGCATGCAGAAATAACAAATTTCAAAAATATTTCAGTGAAAAATGGTCAGAGTGAGCGCTCTCTTCCGTTTGTCCTCATTCAAAGTAGCTACTGATGAATGACACAGAAAGAAAGAGAAACAACAAGCACAAAAAGAACAAAAAACACACAAAAAACACAAAAAGAACAAAAAACACAAAAAGAACAAAAAACACACAAAAAAGAACAAAAAACACAAAAAGAACAAAAAACACACAAAAAAGAACAAAAAACACACAAAAAAGAACAAAAACACAAAAAGAACAAAAAACACACAAAAAAGAACAAAAAACACAAAAAGAACAAAAAACACAAAAAGAACAAAAAACATAAAAAGAACAAAAACACAACAAAAAAAACATAAAAAAGAACAAAAACACAAAAAAGAACAAAAAACACAAAAAAGAACAAAAACACAAAAAAGAACAAAAAACACACAAAAAAGAACAACAAACACATAAAGAACAACAAACACACAAAAAAGAACAAAAAACACAAAAAGAACAAAAAACATAAAAAAGAACAAAAACACACAAAAAACAAAAAACATAAAAAAGAACAAAAACAAAAAAAGAACAAAAAACACACAAAAAAGAACAACAAACACACAAAAAAGAACAAAAACAAAAAGAACAAAAAACATAAAAAAGAACAAAAACACAAAAAAGAACAAAAAACATAAAAAAGAACAAAAACACAAAAAAGAACAAAAGACACACAAAAAAGAACAACAAACACAAAAAGAACAAAAACACACAAAAAACAAAAAACATAAAAAGAACAACAAACACAAAAAGAACAACAAACACACAAAAAAGAACAAAAAACACAAAAAGAACAAAAAAAAACCAAAAGAACAAAAAACACACAAAAAAGAACAAAAACACAAAAAGAACAAAAAACATACAAAAGAACAAAGACACAAAAAAACAAAAAACATAAAAAAGAACAAAAACACAAAAAAGAACAAAAAACATAAAAAAGAACAAAAACACAAAAAGAACAAAAAACATAAAAAAGAACAAAAACACAAAAAAGAACAAAAAACATAAAAAAGAACAAAAACACAAAAAAGAACAAAAACACAAAAAAGAACAAAAAACATAAAAAAGAACAAAAACACAAAAAAACCAAAAAACATAAAAAAGAACAAAAACACAAAAAAGAACAAAAACACAAAAAAGAACAAAAAACATAAAAAAGAACAAAAAAACAAAAAGAACAAAAACACAAAAAAGAACAAAAACACAAAAAAGAACAAAAAAAACAAAAAAGAACAAAAAACATAAAAAAGAACAAAAACACAAAAAAGAACAAAAACACAAAAAAGAACAAAAACACAAAAAAGAACAATGAAAAAACAAACCAAACCTAACCAGATGAGGTCAGTCTCATCAGGGCATCAGCCAGTGTCCTACTTGTTCCGTCCCAAGCCCGGGTAAATGCAGAGGGTAGGGATCAAATATGAACATAAATCTATGGATAGAGGAACTGATATGATGATGTCATAGTTTTTGATGCATTTAAGGGATTGGGGGGTGTGATGACCAAAAAATTCTTAGCATGTCCAGACTGGCCCCCCTGATATTCTACCTGCCCCCCTTAGTGCGGCTGGCTAGATCCGGCCCTGGTAGCTCACGAGGGTTTCTTGGAGTGTTGTATTTAATTTAACCGCATGCTTGTGTTGCCTGCAAAGTCTCTGAGCTATTCTCAAAGCTCCAGCATTGCCCTCTGGCACTTACCGCCCCGCCCCCCCCCCCCTTTGCAAATAAAGAAACACATGACTTTGCATATCAAAACGCTGCGCTTTCATATGCTTGGCTCATATGTACATATGGAATGAAGAATTCAGTATTATTTTTAGCATCAAAGGGCACGCTTTCATTAAAAAAAATAAAAACGTCTGTGAATCACCTGGAATCATAAGATGTGACAAACAGCTCCAGGCACTTAGAGCCTGCAGAGTGTTTTTATGAGATTTCATCAGGCTCTTTGTCCAAATGTTGTTCCATTTAGATATTCATGAGACGAACTACTTCCACTCCTTTTTATTTTATTTTTTTACATCTGGAGTTGCTCCAGCGAGTGTAGAAATCCTTAATCGCCTGTGAAACATACATTAAACATTTATCGACCAAACTTTTAACAGGGCTCCCGTGATGTGAGATATTTAGAGTGAAGCGAGTGCATCGCAGCGGCTGAGGAGTAGCCACCTTTAACGCCGCTCTTGACTGATCTGTGACCCATTTAGCGTGAGTCGAACAGAAGCAGAACACAGCTCGGTGATTAGCGGCCTCAAAAGGTTGGCGGTCTTCTGTAAACGCTCACGCTTGTGCATGCTGATGCCAAAACACACATTCGGTAATGATCTTTCCCTCAGCTGGAGAAAGTTTTTCACAGCTGCAGCACTCCGTCATCAATAACTTAATAAGGACGTGCGGCACGTCCACTTTGATAATGAAATATTTGTATATGAGGCTCGATTTGAGATCCATCACGAGTGTGGGGGCTCATTACTCGCATGTAACAGATGAATTATCAGAACAAGGCCCTTCTCTACTCTGTCTGTCACTACAACACTGTCAGATGTGCTTTTGCAGAGGGATTGGGGGGCTGAGCTGCTTGGAGGGTGTTAAAAGGAGCACAGGGACTTATCTGCTCAGCTGTAAAATGATTTTCTGTCTCTCCAGGAGATATTGCGTGTGTGTGTGCGGGGGGTATCACTGATCTGAGAGTAATTAAGATATGGGCTCACATCACACAGGGGGGCTTTGCATGTGGGAGACGGCCAGATAAAATTGAATGTGAAAGAGTTTAAAGGGGGGGACTTTGATTAATTAGAAAACTCTTAAAGTACAGTCCACCCCCCATCTTTCAAGACGCCACCATCCAATCAGAGCCACTCTGCTGCTGATGACCTCAACACCTCCGCTTTATCTTTAACAGGCAGGTTATCTCATTATTCTTTATGGCTCAGCCTTTCATTTTGCTCTCTGTGCAAGACTCAAATGTGTCATTATATTTTTATCAAGCTGTTTCATGTAAAGATTTTCTTTAAAGAGTGAGACCGCCGTGCTCTCAGCGGTGTTTCTGTTGAGTTTATGACTCATACGCGTAACAGTGTTTAACTTTCACTGTCTTCATTTAAAGTAGGTATGTCCAAAGCAGGGCCGGATCTAGCCAGCCCCACTAAGGGGGCAGGTAGAATATCAGGGGGGGCCAGTCTGGACATGCTAAGAATGTTTTGGTCATCACCCCCCCCCCCCCC
>SSNR01000001.1:5157766-5175463 GCA_006937965.1 Callopanchax toddi
CCCCCCCCCCCCCCAATCGTGTTTTTATTCCTTTTTGTTTTTTTAAATTATTTTTTGTGTATTTTTTTTTTTGTTATTTTTGTGTATTTTTTGTTCTTTTGAGTTTTTTTGTTTTTTGTTGTTCTTTTTGTTTTTTACATTCTTTTTTGTGTATTTTTTGTGTTTTTTTTATTTTCTGTATTTATTTTTTGTGTTTTTTGTTCTTTTTGTGTTTTTTGTTTTGTTTTTGTTCTTTTTGTTTTTTATTCCTTTTTGTCTTTTTAATAATTTTTTGTGTTTTTTTGTTATTTTTTTCCAGTATTTTTTGTTCTTTTTTGTGTTTTTTAAAAATCTTTTTTGTGTATTTTTGTTTTTTGTTGTTCTTTTTGTTTTTTAAATTCTTTTTTGTGTATTTTTTGTGTTTTTTAAATTTTCTGTATTTATTATTTGTGTTTTTTGTTCTTTCTGTGTTTTTTGTTTTCTTTTGTTGTTCTTTTTTGTGTTTTTTGTTCCTTTTTGTGTTTTTTGTTCCTTTTTGTGTTTTTTGTTCTTTTTGTGTTTTTTGTTCTTTTTTGGAAATTTTTTGTGTTTTTTGTTTTTCTTTCTTTCTGTAGTAGCTATTTTGAATGAAGACAAATGGAAGAGAGCACTCACTCTGACCATTTTTCACTGAAATATTTTTGAAATTTGTTATTTCTGCATGCAATCGCGTTTGGGGGGGCAGTCATGGAATTTGGGGGGACAATGCCCCCCCTTGCCCATGCCTACATCCGGCCTCGGTCCAAAGTGTGGCCCGGGGGCCACTTGTAACCCTCGGAGTGATTTTGTGTGGCCCTCTCCCGGATCGGATTTCAGGAATGGTAGAATATAATCCTCCAGCAGGCTGTTGATGCACTTTTTAACATTTTTATGTTCACATTTTTACTAACGTGAGGCGGAACAACACAAAATACAGTTGAACTAAACATCCTGTTTAAACATTTAGGTTAAATCCATTTTCTGTCATTCAAGTGATTTCTTTTAATTTATTTCCTGATAAATAAAACCGCACACCCTCGTTGACTTTTACTACAAAGCACAGTAGAGAGCACCGTTCATGTAACTTGAATAAATATGGACTCAAATTTATTCTCAAGACCAAGAAACTAGAAAACAATCGACCAATCAAATCCAAGGAATCTGATGTTCTTTTTTTTTTAAGAAAAACCTACATGAGGCATGTTTGTATTTACAAAGATTTAAGGATTATTTCTACTAGAAAGCAAATATTGTGTCCTGTTGCATTCAGTACAAATAAACAACAATCACAATAAAAACATTTTTGCATTTAAAAACAAAAACAAATCAGTTTTTTGGCCCCTGAGGACTTTTAACTTGGTGATTTTGGCTCTTGTCTTGAAAAGTTCAGACCCCCTGATTTAAAGGTTTCCCCTCTGATTTATCACTCCAAAGGTAATATCATTTTTATATATCTAAAATAACAAAATAGGATGTGTTTGTGGTCAAATATAAAATTAAGACAGAATAAACAGCTGATAGTGTTATAACAGGATCAATACCTTCCCCTATTTGATCAGGAAGCAGGAAGTTAATATATTTCTTGATGCACAGCTTGTCGTTTGTGTTTTTTCATAAGAATCAAAATAATAAAACAAACTCTGAATATTCACTCTCATCTTATGTGTAGAAAAACATCCATTCATTCATTGTTGTAGAGCGAAATGATCCAGCAGGGACATCCCTCTCCCTCCAGCTCCTCCTAGAATCCCAAGGTGTTCCCAGACAGAGACGACATCAGAATCAGTTTATTGTTGCATAAAGTTCAAGAACAAGATGTCAACTACAGATGACCAAAATGAGTTTTCCTTGCACTGTGTCCGGGCTCAGCCTTAGATTTGGGGGAATAAAGCTTCTATTCCTCCACATCAAGGGGAGTCAGCTGACTTGGTTTGAGCGTGTCCTTCTGGGAGGCTGACAAGGACACACTGGGGGGGATTAGACTGACCTGGGAACCTTGGGACCCCACAGGAAGAGCTGGGGCTTCCATGCAGGACCAGATAAGTGGAAGATGATGAGACAAGATGAGACAAGACAAGGAATTAGGAGCACAGCCTGAAATGCAACAATCATGCAAAATTCATTTATAAAGAAAACAACATCATACTTCATAGTTTCATCAGGTGCATATTGAGTTTATATTATTGCACTGTTGAGGTAGATAATACATGCAGATAAAAACTTTTTTTTTTCTTTCTGTCAGCAGAGATTGAAATTTGTTTGCATTCATTACAGTTATGGCACTAGGGATGAAGCTGTTCTTGAATGCATTTGTTCTGGAAATGATGTTCTGTAGCGCCTCCCAGAGGGAAGCAGGTCAAACAGATGGCGGCTCTGCTGTGAACTGGCTCCAAAGAATGTTTCTTGTTTTACCGAGGCAGCAAGAGATGTAGATTCAATGCCTATAAAAAGAATTCACTTTGAATGTTTGGGTGGTCGTGGCTCAGGGTTCGTGAGGTTGTCCACTGACTGGGAGATCAGGGTTCAATCCAGGGCCGGATCTAACCAGCCCCACTAAGGGGGGCAGGTAGAATATCAGGGGGGCCAGTCTGGACATGCTAAGAATGTTTTGGTCATCACATCCCCCCAATCCCTTAAATGCATCAAAAACTATGACATCATCATATCAGTTCCTCTATCCATAGATTTATTTTCATTGCATTTACCCGGGCTTGGGACCGGCACAAGTAGGACACTGGCTGATGCCCTGTTGAGGCTGACCTCATCTGGTTAGGTTGTGTTTTGGTTTTGGGTTCTTTGTTCTTTTCTGTGTTTTTTTTTTTGCTCTTTTTTGTGTTTTTTTGTTTTGATGTTTGTTCTTTTTGTGTTTTTTTTTGTTATTTTTGTGTTTTTTGTTCTTTTTGTTTTGCTTTTTGTTCTTTTTTGTGTTTTTGTTCTTTTTTGTCTTTTTTGTTTTGCTTTTTGTTCTTTTTTGTGTTTTTTGTTCTTTTTTGTGTTTTTGTTCTTTTTTGTTCTTTTTGTTTTGCTTTTTGTTCTTTTTTGTGTTTTTTGTTCTTTTTTGTGTTTTTGTTCTTTTTTGTGTTTTTGTTTTGCTTTTTGTTCTTTTTTGTGTTTTTTGTTCTTTTTTGTGTTTTTGTTCTTTTTTGTGTTTTTGTTTTGCTTTTTGTTCTTTTTTGTGTTTTTGTTTTGCTTTTTGTTCTTTTTTGTGTTTTTTGTTCTTTTTGTTTTGCTTTTTGTTCTTTTTTGTGTTTTTGTTCTTTTTGTGTTTTTTTGTTCTTTTTGTTTTGCTTTTTGTTCTTTTTTCTGTTTTTGTTCTTTTTGTTTTGCTTTTTGTTCTTTTTTGTGTTTTTTGTTTTGCTTTTTGTTCTTTTTTGTGTTTTTTGTTCTTTTTGTTATTTTTTTGTTCTTTTTGTGTTTTTTGTTCTTTTTTGTGTTTTTTGTTTTTCTTTCTTTCTGTAGTAGCTATTTTGAATGAAGACAAATGGAAGAGAGCGCTCACTCTGACCATTTTTCACTGAAATATTTTTGAAATTTGTTATTTCTGCATGCAATCGCGTTTGGGGGGCAGTCATGGAATTTGGGGGGGCAATGCCCCCCTTGCCCATGCCTACACCCGGCCTCGGTTCAATCCCTGACCCAAGCCATGTGTGAAGTACCCTTGGGGAAGACACTGAACCCCCAGTTGCCTCCAGGGTGTCGTGAAAGTGGCTGCTTTTATAAATCAATCATGAGCAACATAATTCGATTTCTTTGACCAAATATTTTACAAGAAAAACTGTTAACCTGAAAACTGGTTTTTACACATGTATGACAATTAAATACAAATAAATGACATAAAATAAATGAATGCATTAATGCACTTGAGCCACTGTTACTGCAGTCAGGTGGTCCTTACTCACTAATTGTGAGACTACTAGCACCAATAGGCTGTACCTCTGTCAGTCACTTTAAAGTGGGTGAATATTCATACTGTATGTTCACTTATTTTATATTATGTCTTTTATTTAATTGGCTTTATTTTGTAGAAATCAATCTTCACTTTGACATTAAAGGGTTTTTGTAAAAAGTTTGGTCAAAGAAGCCAAATTATGAATGTTTTATAAAAGCAATAAAGGGTAAAACATCCAAATACTTTTAGGTACTGTAATACTTTGCGTCTGCTCCTGGGTTTCCTCCCAGTCAGATACACCTGGAACACCATGAGGCATCCTGATCAGATGGTCAACCCACCTCAAGACTTCTTTCAGTGAGGAAGAGGAGCGGCTCTACTCTGAGCTCTTTTCAGATGACCTCCCTACGGAGGAAGCTCATTTCAGCTGCATCTCAGTTCAGCCACCTCCTTATCTAATAAAGATTTGACACAAACACGATCCCAGAAAATGTTGGAGGTCAGAACTCCTCCAGTTCCTTCCTGATGTTCCTATAGGACTCGTCTTCTGACTCGAGGAGCTTTTTCTGTTGTTGCTCCCAAACTCTGGAATAATCCTCTTATTGTAAGGATGGCTAATTGTTGGAATAATTTTAAGTACCGGTATTATTTAAAGATCCATATTTTTTTACTTAGCTTTTAATGTCAGTTGAGCAGAAATGATCAGCTGTTTCTTATCATTAACCCTTTGTTTCCTTTTCCTTACTAGTTTTATTTTGTCTCTTTCTTCTGGGTTTAGCTGTTTTATGGTAATTGCATGTTTCTTATTGTCATTTTTATGTACCTGTACAGCACTTTGGTCACTCTGGGTGTAAAATCCTCTAATAAAAAGATTGAGTGGTTGACTGACTGATCAATGGATCTTGACTAAAACTTCATGACCCTAAAGGCGAGGATACGAGTCTACAATCAAGAGCTCAGCTTCAGAACACCCTCATTACTGCAGACATCCTTCTTTTAGGACAAAGTTACCAAAATACTTGAACTCATTCACTTGAGGCACAGACTCACTTCCAACCCAGAGGGAGCTCCCACCTTTTTCCAGTTGAGAACCACAACACTTAGCTGAACTGAACCAGTACACACTGAAGAACTAACCAAAAACTGTAAAAGTAGAGAGGAGAAACAAAAAAGGTAGACACATCTGAAGAGCTGGTGGTGTTTAGAGCTGCCACCTCACAGGAAGAAGGTTGTAGGTTCAAATCCTAAATGGGGCTTTTCTGTTTGAAGTTTTCCAGGATCTCCAGATTCCTCTCACAGTCCCAAAATGTGTGTGTGTGTGTGTGTCTCAGTCAGCTCTGTGATGGATGTCTGGGTGGTAATCTGCTGTCTGCCTGTTGATTGTGAGGACTGTGTTTACAAAAAGCTGATGGATGATTGGTTATTTGACTCTTCAGAGGTCAAACTGACCCATGAATACCAGAGGAGGTCCTGAAATAAGGACGACATAAGAAAAACCGTTATTATATTTCACCGTATATCGATTGCACTTATTTGTGATTGTGGAGAAAAAAGAAAAACAGTAATCCGTCCTTTTTAACCAGCTTTCCCTCTGGTGTTTTTCCTCACTCTCACTGCTAAACTCAAGTCCACAGAATTGATTGTATATTAGATTAAGGACAGGCTTTTAGATGTATTTGGTGGAACCGGATCTTTCTGTATTTCCACAGAGGCTAAATAAGTAAAGAGGGTGTTGATTTCACCCTTTTGTGCCATGTGAGACTGAGATCAATCTTTTCATTATTTCTTATTATGCACATTTTTCAAAATGCCATCCAACTCCTTGAGCTGTTGCAGCTGGAAATATCAGCCCGACACGTGAAGCCATGTCATTAATTCTCAGCAAATTCTGAAAAATGTTGTCTTAGCTCGTCACAGAAAGCATTTGCCTAACTTATGGTCTGGTGAGTTACACAACAGGCGGCTCAAAGGAGAGAAAAATAATGAAATATGCAGAGAAAAGAAGCTTAAAGACTGATTAGTTTGTGCCTTCTTTGCTGCTTTGATGAGAAACAGATATTGTTTTACAACATCTCCTCAAAAGGAGATTAAAACCCTGACGCTTGTTGCAGTTTTCTGTCCGTCATATCTTCATCTAAAACATCAAAAACAGTGAAGTCAGTCAGTTTTCTCACTCAGATTAATTTCTCTTCCTCAGCTTAGCCACAAGACTTATGATTCTGTGGCAAACCTCCGCTCACAGCTACCTTTTACAGGTGACACATTATTCTTTCATAACAGAAAGAGAAACAGATGCAAGCGAGAGAAAAAAAGGGAGTGGAAATGAGACAGTGAGTGAAAGAGAAAGAAATTTTGCAGCGCCCATAAAGGGGGAGGTGTAAGAGCTGTTCGCCGTGCCTTCATGATGATATTTCACCCTGCACAAACAAGATGAGCCTCACACAGAGAGGGAAGCATCGATCTAGCCGACTCCAATCATAATACGACTACTTTTCCCCAAGTTTACTTTCTGGCATTCTATCAGGACTTTATAAATCATTTGGGTGATAAATCGTTCTGCTGCTCATCCCTTCTTTCTTGCTCTGCTGAGAGCAGGGAAACTTGACGGTGAGTGTGTGTGTGTGTGTGTGTGTGTGTGTGTGTGTGTGTGTGTGTGTGTGTGTGTGTGTGTGTGTGTGTGTGTGTGTGTGTGTACTTCGGAGGCATCATCTGCCATCTGGCCTCAAAGTACAGGGGCCACATGGTGGGAAAGCAAATGTCACCAGTCAGGCCAGCCAATGCCAAGTCCTGATAGATGACGTCATGAGAGGCCCAAACAAACAGCCTACACTCGGAGCGCAATCCCTCCGTGACCCTTCCATTACCTCGATTTTAACGACAGCAGCAGTGATCTGGGAATTAAAGCCACCTTTCAATAACAGTCCTGAAAACGTAGAAGAAAAATATTCTCCTAGAGAGTGTTGAGATGTTTTCAGAGTGAGGCCGGATGTAGGCATGGGCAAGGGGGGGGGGGGCATTGCCCCCCAAAATTCCACGACTGCCCCCCCCAAACGCGATTGCATGCAGAAATAACAAATTTCAAAAATATTTCTGTGAAAAATGGTCAGAGTGAGCTCTCTCTTCCGTTTGTCCTCATTCAAAGTAGCTACTGATGAATGAGACAGACAGAAAGAAAAACAACAAACACAAAAAGAATAAAAAAACAAAACAAAAAACACAAAAATGAACAAAAAACACAAAAAAAGAACAAAAAACAAAACAAAAAACACAAAAATGAACAAAAAACACAAAAATGAACAAAAAACACAAAAAGAACAAAAACACAAAAAAGAATAAAAAAAACACAAAAAATACACAAAAAAATTTAGAAAGAACAAAACGGAATAAAAACAAAAACAACAACAACAAAAACAGAAAAAACAACAAAAAATAACAAAAACAACAAAAAACACAAAAGAACAAAAAAAAAAACAAAAAAGAACAACAAAAGAAATCAAAAACACCCAAAGAACAAAAAACAAAACAAAAACACAAAAAGAACAAAATACACAAAATAAATACACAAAAAAGAATTTAAAAAACACAAAAATACATAAAAAATAACAAAAACGAAAAACACAAAAACAACCAAAAAACACAAAAAGGACAAAAACACAAAGAACAAAAAACACAAAGAACAAAAAACACAAAAAAGAATAAAAACAAGAAAAAGAACAAAAAACACAAAAAGAACAAAAGAAAACAAAAAACACGAAAAGAACAAAAAACAAAACAAAAAACACAAAAAGAACAAAAACACACAAAAAAGTATTTAAAATGCACAAAAAATAAAAAAAATACACAAAAAATAACTAAAAATACACAAAAAAGAATAAAAAATAAAAAAACTAAAAGAAATAAAAAACTAAAAGAACAACAAAAAACACAAAAAAAGAACAAAAAGTACACAAAAATAACAAAAACAACAAAAAACACAGAAATGAACAACAACAACAACAACAAAACACAAAAAAAGAACAAAAAATCCCAAAAACAAAATAAACCTAACCAGATGAGGTCAGCCTCAACAGGGCATCAGCCAGTGTCCTACTTGTGCCGTCCCAAGCCCGGGTAAATGCAGAGGGTAGGGATCAGATATGAACATAAATCTATGGATAGAGGAACTGATATGATGATGTCGTAGTTTTTGATGCATTTAAGGGATTGGGGGGGGGGGGGGTGTGATGACCAAAACATTCTTAGCATGTCCAGACTGGCCCCCTGATGTTCTACCTGCCCCCCTTAGTGGGGCTGGCTAGATCCGGCCCTGTTTCAGAGTATCAGGAAGCCGATCCAGATTGAATAACTTCAGCTCTATTAAATCCTGTGACATTTAAGCATCAATCTGCCAAAATGCCAAGAAATTTCTGATGATGATCCCGTGTAATAGAACCTCACGTGTGCCAAACAAATATTATTTTAATAGTAAGTAGATTAGATCCTATTCCTTTCCCTAATGTCTTGGATGCCGTCCCTCGCGTTCAAGCATCTCCCCAGATTTACAAGGCTGCTGATGAACAATGAACTCTGAATGTGCCGGTTAATGTCTGATCCGATCCAGAGCAGAACTCTTTGGCTAATCAGATGTCAAATTGTTGCACAGAAGCAGTTAAAGGTTTCAGCGCTTGGCCCGACGTGGGAAACTAAAAGCTCCATTTCAGCGGTGGGCTGTGATTCCACTGTGAACCAGCTAAAAGCCTCACATCTGCTCAGCACCTCTGCCATTACTAATGCGTTATATTTGTAAACAAAGCTACATCCTTGTAAAGAATTACAGTTTCAGTGTTTGCTAAATGGGCACCATGCTGCCTTTAGCTTTTAATTACAAGCGATGCAACAAGCGCTTTTACTGTATTTTCTCTGCACTGCAGCAAAACCATAGGAAATTTTTTAAAAACCACAGGAAGTCGAGGAAAAGTTCACTTTGGTTTATTGGCCAAGCTTTAAATTTTTCCACCTGATGTCCAACCCTTTGTGCAGCAGAGGGACTTCCTGTATAATGTTTGTCTCAAAGCTCAACCTGCTGCAGTGTGTGTTAATGGCACTCACACTCACACACACACACACACACACGCAGTGACAGACTCCTCCTTTTCTCTTCTGCACCTCTTCATCAGATGACAAGAGCTGCTTTCTCTTTATCCACAGTGAGAGAATTCAAAAAGTGTAAATTATTTTCCCTGCAGAAGGCAATGCGTAAAAACCTAAAATGATCTCATGCACATTTCTACAGCAGGTTGGCTTTTCTAGAGGGACGTTACAGGTGTTAGCAGCAGCTCAGGTTACAGAAATGATGCCATTTTTTGGTCATTTTTTATGTGAAAGTTGTAAATATGAACTATCTTACTCACTACTAATAGCTTCCTGAACAGCCTTAGTGTGGAGAAATGGTTTACATACAGGATTGATGAGCTAACAGCTAGTCTGAGCACAGCCAAGACATCACTTATTAGTGAGAATAAAAAAGAATAATGTGTTCTGAGCCAAGTCCCTGAAATGCATTACACCTATAAATAACATTTAGTAAAATATTGAGCAAAATAGAAGAACATTTTCAAATTATTTACAGTAATAATAAAAGTCCTACTGTCGTCCTACACTGCAAAAGCTGATTTCTAAGAAAGTAAAGCAGTCTTGTTTTTAGACATTTTAACAGATTTTTTTTCTGAAAAGAAAATATATTTACCACCCTACTTGAAATAAATCAAAATTTTCTTAAATATGGTCAAATCTTCTAAATTTGAGCAAAATTATCTGCTAATGGGGTCAGCACGAGTTTGGCTAGAATTCAAATTATTCTAATTGCAGAACAATTTGCTATTTTTAAGGAATCTAGTAAGCAAATTCTTCTCAAATCTAGAAAGTTTGACCATATCTAAGAAGATTTGACTCATTTCAAGTACTGTAAGAATATATTTTCTTTTCAGACAAATATCAGTTAAAATGTATAAAAACAAGGCTTTTAAAAACTTTCTTAGAAATCAGTTTTTGCAGTGTAAAACAGCTCTAATTTCCTGAATTTTACACGTTAATGCATATTTATTTTATAAATCTTTACACAACCTTTAATTTCACATTACAGTCATGTACATAGAATGCTATGGTTTTCATAAACATAAATATATTAAATGATGAATGGCAGATTACTGCTCTTCTTCCTGAGTCACAGCTGCACCAAACACCAGCAGCAAAACAGAGAACTTCAACAGCATCCAGCAGTCAAATCCCCCAGGAATTTATTCA
Source organism: Callopanchax toddi (assembly GCA_006937965.1). NCBI lineage: Eukaryota > Metazoa > Chordata > Actinopteri > Cyprinodontiformes > Nothobranchiidae > Callopanchax > Callopanchax toddi. The sequence goes on from SSNR01000001.1 coordinate 5,167,935, forward strand.
TATTTCTACCCAAATAACCGTGTAATGATACCTACAATAAAATACTTGACCTTCCCATGTGGAAATCACATGTGTAGCGTTATCAAATACGCTATAACCTCTGAACTTTGACCCCTGTGACCATCACAAACAATAACCATCTTTTTCCCAATAACTTGGATTACAATGACTCTTTTATTATGTTTTAACCTGAATCAAGATTCCTACAGGTGTCCAACCGTCCACTTTCAGGTGTCCACTTCCCAGATGACCTCAACTGGACTCTCTTAGTTATAATGAACCTAAGACTCTCTGAATAATAAATTCAGATTCTAAAGTGTTCCCTCTCTTATGACACTGCTGGTCTAATTTTTTTTTTACATTTGAAGTGTTTCACCATGTTCCAGTCCGAGGACTTTCCACTAACACATTCAAACGGGGTATAATGTGTTCCTCCTGTTTCAGGATTATTTTATATCAACCTTAAATCATCTGGTTTTCTACATTTCTACCTTGCTAAGGTTAAAAATCAATATTATTTCAATTTACTTATTCAGGAAATATGGTTTTAAAGATCTGAGCCATGTGACTTGATAGAACCCCTTTCATTGGCCCACGTCGAGACGTGACTCCATCTTAACCTCTCCACTTCCGGAGACACGTCAGTTCTCTTTGATTCCTTGAAGAGAGAAGACGCCAGCTGTTCCAACTCGCTACAACAGCTGAGCCTGCAGAAATCGGCCGACCCTGAAGCCGATATCCTATTCTCCCCTGAGAGAAAGACCAGCCGTCTTTGCTCTCCCTGACACCATGGGGATGTTAGCTCAAAATGCTAACCCAGAAATGGATCTACTGACGTCGTATCCAAGGACGTCTCCTGCCGGCCCCAGGTGACTTCCCACCTCCGAGGGCCTCCAGATCGATCGAGGGGGGATCTTCCGCTTCCTCGTCAACCTCCACCTGCCAGATGCGATCCAGGAACGCTGAACAGTAAGATTCCATAATCTGGTAACCACAAGGCCTGCTTGATAAGCTAACTCACACCGTAGCTTACCACATCAGCACCTCCTCCACTCTAACTAAACTAAATTAAGTTAAATCCCCTAGTCTCATACCATCATGCGACTCAGATCGTTAAAACTTCTTTTAAGATAAACTTAGAACACATTAACATCGTGTTGACAAATGCTAAACACTGCTACCTCTTGCTTATCTGTTGTACTGCCGTCCGTCTTTTTATAATAAACTTGTAAAGTCTATTCTGATTCAGACTTCCCTTCGTCAATATTAAAATACATGATCTACTCCCTGTAGCATCAGAATGAGCCTAGAGTTCCTGTAAACACGGTAAGTGAAAGCGTCAGAGATAATCCTCTGTGTCAGACTGACAAAACTTATTAGTGATTCTACAGAAGTGTGTGCAAATTATAAACTAAAAATAGAGTTTATAAAACGCTACACATGTGAAAAGGTTTAATTAACACATGACAGACGTAAAAAACATGTTTCTCCTGTGAATTTGGAACACAAACATGTGAACTTCACGGGGCTATGCTGTGACTAGCCTTTAGCTCATCAGTCCTGAAGGATGGAAACTATTTCTCTGAACAGAGGCTGTTCAGGAAGCTGTGGGTAGGATAGTAATTATTTATAACTTTTACACAGAAACACACTCCAAAATGGCCTGAAATCCCTTCGACATGCCCATAGTGGTAAAAACTAGCGAGACTCCTTTCTGCAGAGTTAGTGTATAAATTACACATCATCCAAGCCTTTCTGACAGAACTCACACCTTCCTCAGAGCACCAGCTTCCCACTCCAGGCGACTCCCTTCCCTGCAGCTCGCAGCACACAAACACGCATATCAACAGCATTACATAGGACTACGCGTTTGTGTACACACTCACACACACGCACACGAGTAGGCACAAACACACCAGCTGCCGTGTGCAATAAAGAACCATGAGGACCTACTCTATTTTACACATCCGCAGGGGGTCAATAACTCATTAGAGCCAAGGAAAGGCAGAGGCAGCTGAGGGAGATGACGTGGTGGGAGGTGGGCTGTGGGCTGTTCACCTGCGAATATCGGCGAAGGCTTTTTGTGAGGTCACGAGGACGATTCATGACTTCATTAGCGGCGTTTCATGAAACACACCAGGGTGTTTCATAACCCTAAATAGGGTTCTGCGTCGAATTGGCCTCCTAACATGTTTCTTCCTCCCCGTTTCTAGGATTTTTTTTATCTCCCCTCCTTTTGTTCTTTTATTTATTAGCCTGTTATTGCCTGTCATGAACCTGAATCTTGCTGAAGTGCTACAAATAAATAAAGTTTATTATGAGGCTTAAATAGGCTTTTGTTCTCTAGCAACTCTTTGGAAAGCATCGTCTTTAAATGCGACCATTGAAGCGAGCGTTTGTGCGGCTGATGATTCATCAGGCTTGTGTTATTTCTGTCCTAAACTTAAGAGATTATCTCAGTTTTTGTGAATTTTCTCAAATCAAATGTTGCCTGCACCCTTTAGCTCCTTCCTCAGCAAGCCCTGGCTCATCTCCAGCAATGGGTCCTCATTTGTTTAATCGTCTCAATCAGTAAGTTGAACCCAACTAAATATAGCAAAGAGAAAACCGGCAGCAGCGTGGGCTGCATTAGTGTACACAGTGGACAGTCTGCTACTGTCTATGCATCAAAAATACGCCCGTGTGTGTGTGTGAGCCCACATGAGTGTCTGAAGCTCTATCACAGACAGCGTGTGTATTTATGGGTATTTTTGTGTTTGTTTTGGGTGCTTGTCTTTGTGTTACAACACTGAGCGCACTCAGAGACCTGTTTACAAAACCCATCCTGTTACAAAACCCCCAAATCCCCAAAAGGTTTCAGACTTAGTCCACCGGCCAACTTTAGCCCTCATCAGATCAGGGGGCTTGATCGTAGTTTGCATTTTGTTTCCATTTTTCTTTAGATGCATGTAATCCCCTCAAGAGTTGGGATTTCTAAATACAAAAAATCCTTTTGCAGGTGCTCAACCTTGTTAAGGACGCACGCTAATTATCAGATCCAAAGACTAAATCCATAAACACACAGACGATGTAATGAAATCATCTGTGCAGCTCTGCGTCAACACATTTCATCTGAAATGACCTTGTAGCTCATCCTTGGAGATCGGGGTGTTCATAAAGTATGTCAGCGCCTCACACCGTGTCTCCTTTCTCTTTCCGATCACAGAATGGCTTGGATTGTAGCTTCGCTTTGTCTGAGAACCAACTGAGATCAAATGGATGCAACAGAAACAAATGATAGTCTCTGGACTTTATAGAACAGGGACGTTCATTAAACCAAGAAAGAAGTCAGCTATTTTGTTAAAAATGAGACATATTGTGACAAATTGCTTTGCTTAAACTGCACGATATGAATCTGTCTGTGATCTGAAAACCTCTCTGCTGCGCTGCCATCAAACTCAGCAGGCAATGCTTCTGTTTGGTGCCATTTGGCAACCGCTGGAATATTTAAATGCCCCAATGAATACATAGCCTCTGGGCCTAACTGCTCAAACTGAACACTGAGCGCGCTCTGACACGCTCAGCATACACTAATGGGACTTCTGACAGTCCTGTGCATTCATCCTACAAAAAAAGAAACAAAAAACCCACAGCGCTGCGCCAGAGGGGACCAGAAGCCGGGTGTGAATTTTCTGAGCTGGCTGCAGATCTGGAGTGCAAAAGGCCAAAGGTCTGACTGCAGCAGCATCTAATGTGTCCATCAGCAGCCAGTTACACTGTCAAACTGTCCTGGGGGCCAAACAGGGAGCTCTGTCCTACTCATTTGCTGCAAATTACAGTACTTTAAATAAGAGCAACAGCTGCAGAGCATTTTCTACACCTCATCTCGACCGACCATCCATTTTCACAAGCCTCAGTGGCTCCACGGGTACTTAAGCATGACTCTGAAACCCCGTTTAGATGAATACTGATTCTGAGGCAAATATATGTTCAGCATCTTCAACCAGGACTTGTTCAGACTTAACGGATTGTTGCTGCAGCGCTGACAGCTCTGGTGCTGTCCGTGGTCCTGAAACGGTCCACGTAAAGCTCGGAGCGAACAGAAAGGCAAATATTTGGAGGTGAGGCCGATATTCTCCATGTTTCCCCCAGAGGTCACCGCTGTCTTCAACCGCTGGCGTTCCGTACGAGCAGCGCACGCTTTTCATTGATTATAGTTATTTTGGAAAATGTCAGTAGTGTGGTGAAACCCAACGACGTCGACCTTTGAAGCTGTTCAACGGTATTAGAGAGCAATGCAGTGTGAGAAAACGTTATCGATCAATGGTTTGTTTCAGATCTGGAATCCACGGAACATTTACGACGCTCCCTGGGAACAATGAATTTTAACGTGCGACTTAATAAATAAAAGCGAGGGTTGAGCTTGATATGCATAGAGGGATTTTCTCTTTTGCTTTTCATCACGTAAATGTTTCAGATCAGCAAATAAATCTGAAAATATAGAACCTCAGATGACCAATCAGAAAACAAAAGCCCTTGCCACCTCACACATACGTTTTTCTCCTGTCCATCCCTCACAAACCTTTGGCAAACCTATTTTGATGCGATGTCAAGGATACTTTCTACAACTATTCATAACTCCCCACATGTAGCAAGTGGTCTTCCTGGTGACTACGCCCGTTATTCTGCTGACCAGTTGGAGATTCTAGCCTTTACTTCTTTTGACTTGGAAAACCCCCTCCTCCCCCTCAACCACACACTAGATCAGCGATGTAATGTCATTTCTGAAAATTGAAAAAACGAGATGCTCCAGACATGGCTGCCCAGATAGGTTTCATAAGAAATGGCAAACTTTTTTGAATCTCTGCGAGACCCATCCAATCTCCCATACCTCTGCTTCCATCCTCCCCTCCCTTTTATCATTTTTTAAATTTTTATTTATTTATTTGTATGTGTGCGCTTGTGGGTGTGTGATGTCTATCGTCTCTTAGATGCTAAAATATAAAGATGGAAAGAAAAAAAAGGGAAAAGACAAGATTTCTATGTTCTGTATTCGATTCACTGTATCTTTTGCTGTGCATTGTCTTATAATAAACATATATTAAAAAAAAAGAAAACAAAAGCCCATCTCTTGTTTACTAAAGCACATTAATGAGCCCAATGCCTTATGGGAAAATAGTTTGTGGACTGATAGACAACACTCTGAAAGGTGTGTGTCCTGTTTGAGTCAAACTAACTGTGGATTTCGTAACAGTCAGTCATGGTGGTGGTAGTGTGATGGTCTGGTCCTCAGGACCTGGACCGCTGGCTGGAACTGATGAATTCTGCTGCAGGAAGGAGATTGTCTGATCTTTGACCTTAAACAGGTCGTTAATGTTGGAAAACCCTCCAATTTAAACAATTCTGAAGAAAAAAAAAAGAGTGGGACAGAAACTCTTCCACAGAGACAGAGACCCGTTAATCCTCATCTGATCTTTGTCTGACATGAAAACATTTAAAGCAGAAGAAAGCTGCTGGGGGGGGCAAATAAAACACACAAAACCAGTCCGATCCTCAGAAAAAACACGACCTATCGCTGACATATTGACACTAAAGGCGATGAACCTGTCGATCCAGGTGGGGAACACGTTTTGGAGATACCGCCTACCGGAGACCGTCGTTACGCGTCGAGCAGCTCCCCACGCAGCGGAGGAATGTCTGGGTGCAGATAGGACCACTCCTCTCTCTGCATGCGATTTTCTCTCATCTCTCCACTGTCGGAGCTCGGCGGTGAGGGAAGGAGGAGGAGGAGGTATAGGGGAGGAGGGGGGGAGGGTGGTCTTGCAGTCGACGAGAGGAACAGGAGTTCATTGAGGAGTAGCTGCAACGAGAGAGGGGAGAAGAGAAGAAAAAGAAAGGAACAACCTTTGCACGTTGAGCCGTGCGGAGGAGAGAGACAGGAAGGGACAGGTGACCGGAGTGCGCTCTTTGAATTCTTTAACTTGTTGATGCGTCGCGTTTTTCTTCTTCTTCTTTTTTCCCTCCTTTCTCCTGGCTGCAGTCGGGGATAGATGGCTGATCGGTTCTGAGGATTATTCTGAACTGGATGCAGTTTAACGAGCGGCATTCCTTAAGGTGGGTTTTTTTAATGAAAGAAAAGAGAGAAAAAAAGACTCATTCTGAGATCTGATTTATATTCTGCCGCAAACTGAACAGTTAGTGTGGGAATCTGCGCCGATGCGCAGTGGTTTCTCTTCTTTCTTTCTTTCTTTCTTTGAGAGCGCGTTGGGGCTCCTGATGATCGGTGCGTTTCTCCTCCTGCAGATGCCATTGATCCCTGCGCCGTGAAAAGGGTCGACTCCAACACTCCAGGTCAGCATGGCAGCAGGTGTAGCGGCGTGGCTCCCGTTCGCCCGAGCGGCGGCCATCGGGTGGATGCCCGTGGCGAGCACCCCGATGCCCATCCCTCCCCAGGACAAGAGGAAAGCGCAGGACGGGCTCATCATCCTGAACGTGAGCGGCACCAAGTTCCAGACGTGGCGGACCACGCTGGAGCGCTACCCGGACACCCTGCTCGGCAGCACGGAGAGGGACTTCTTCTTCCACGAGGAGACGAACGAGTACTTTTTCGACCGCGACCCCGACATCTTCCGGCACATCCTGAATTTCTACCGCACCGGGAAGCTGCACTACCCGCGCCAGGAGTGCATCTCCGCGTACGACGAGGAGCTGGCGTTCTTCGGCATCATCCCGGAGATCATCGGGGACTGCTGCTACGAGGAGTACAAGGACCGGCGGCGCGAGAACGCGGAGCGGCTCCAGGACGACGAGGAGATGGACATGAACAATGACGTCACGCCGGTGAATCTGACGTTCCGGGAGTACCTGTGGCGGGCTTTTGAAAACCCTCACACCAGCACCTTGGCGCTGGTCTTCTACTACGTCACGGGGTTCTTCATCGCCATCTCGGTGATGGCCAACGTGGTGGAGACGGTTCCGTGCGGGACGCTGCCCAACAGGTCGAAGGAGGTCTCGTGCGGGGACCGGTACGCGCTCGCCTTCTTCTGCCTGGACACCGCGTGCGTCATGATCTTCACGGTCGAGTACCTGCTGCGGCTGGTGGCCGCGCCGAGCCGCTGCAAGTTCATGAAGAGCGTGATGAGCGTCATCGACGTGGTGGCGATCATGCCTTACTACATCGGCCTGGTGATGACCGACAACGACCAGGTGAGCGGGGCTTTCGTCACGCTCAGAGTCTTCCGGGTCTTTCGGATTTTCAAGTTCTCGCGGCACTCCGCCGGACTGCGCATCCTGGGCTACACGTTGAAGAGCTGCGCCTCCGAGCTGGGCTTCCTCCTCTTCTCCCTCACCATGGCCATCATCATCTTCGCCACGGTCATGTTTTACGCGGAGAAAGGCTCCTCGGCCACCAAGTTCACCAGCATCCCCGCTGCGTTCTGGTACACCATCGTCACCATGACAACACTGGGGTAGGTTCGGCTGCTAATAAGCACCTCCTCTGTGTGGCTGGGAAGGGCCGGATGTAGGCATGGGCAGGGGGGGGGGGGGGC
>SSNR01000001.1:5175473-5233744 GCA_006937965.1 Callopanchax toddi
GGGGGGGGGGGGGGGGGGGCATTGCCCCCCCAAATTCCATGACTGCCCCCCCCCCCAAACGTGATTGCATGCAGAAAAAACAAATTTAAAAAATATGTCAGTGAAAAATGGTCAGAGTGAGCGCTCTCTTCCGTCTGTCCTCGTTCAAAGTAGCTACTGATTGGTAGATGCATAGGGAGGGTGTGGCCAGTTGCTGTACAGGCTGCTTATATAAACCATGCAGAAATAAAAACAACAACCAAATAAACAAAAAAGATAGAAATACAATAAACAATAGAAAATGGATAAACATTTTAAAAAATAAAGTAAAAGACAAAAAGAGATTCAATAGATAGATAAGATAGGAAAAAATAAAGAGGATAAAAAGTCATATAAAACACAAAAGATAGGTTCAATACAAATGTAACATAGATAAAAATAATCTAAAAGACAAAAAATAAGGGTTAAATAGATAAGATTAAAAAAATAAAGATAAAAATCAAAAACGAAATGACACAGAACACAAAAACAAAACAAAAACAAAAAAAAACAGATGAGGTCAGCCTCAACAGGCATCAGCCAGTGTCCTACTTGTGCCGGTCCCAAGCCCGGGTAAATGCAGAGGGTAGGGATCAAATATGAACATAAATCTATGGATAGAGGAACTGATATGATGATGTCATAGTTTTTGATGCTTTTAAGGGATTGGGGGTGTGTGATGACCAAAACATTCTTAGCATGTCCAGACTGGCCCCCCTGATATTCTACCTGCCCCCCTTAGTGGGGCTGGCTAGATCCGGCCCTGCTGGGAACGTTTTAATTATCATCACTCTCCTCCTGCTGATTGCTGCTACAGGTGCGCCTTGATTGGGCAAATTAACGGCCTCGAGCTGTTCTCAGCCAATCAGAGGGCAGCTTGCACCTCTTATTATACTGAAGGTCAAGCCGCCTCCCTGAACGCGTTCAAGGGTGTTTTGTGGACTGGTTGTAAAGTTGAACACACTGAACCGTCCAGGGTCTCTCAGAAAAAAAGAACACAATGAAAGCACCTCCTGTTACCATCACATAAGATACCAAAATGATGCAAAATGAAGCCCCACCCCCAGCCTCTCACTCATCCCCTCTCAGCTCAGAGGAAATATCTGAATGCTGATTTCAGATCAGCTGCTCTTTGTGCTGATGTTGCATAAAACACACTTATTACATCACATGGATTCATATTGACGAGTGCACTCAACCATTCTCCTGCTCACGTGGTTTATTATTATTATTATTATTAGCTGGTTTTACAGTGGTTACAGATCTAGAGAACATCATATTTTCGAGGTCGTTTAGCAGCGAGAACCTTCAGATTTAAACTTGATTCGCTTCACGTTTCTGTGTGAGGCTGATTCTGCCGCAACTGTAAATCTGCAGCCCCTCAGTTCAGTCCTGACCCCCCTCCTCCTCCTCCTGCTCCTGCTCCTCACACTGATGATGACACACACATGAGTTCTTTCTAACACAACGGCTTCATTTCAAAGTCTCAACATCACAAATCAAACATGCAAAACAAATTGCCAGTGGATGTTTGCGTGCATAATTTCTCCTTTTTCGTCTGCAGGTGTGTGAGAACAAGATGTGAGATTTGTGCAGCGAAACGCTGTGAATTTGAATTCCTTTTTTTTTGGGGGGGGGGGGTGGTTTAACTGATCTTTGCAAAACAAACGACATCCTTTCTTATTTTTGTCAGCCCTCACAGCTGCATTGACGCAGCGCGGCTCCCTCAGCTCTGCAGGCGGCGTGTGTAGTTTTTAGTCTAATAATCGGCGCTGTTATTAAAAGAAGGTGTTCATGCCAGCTTTCCCTCTATCTGCTCTCTTTGTGACATTGAGTTAGTGGATGTTCTGTCCTCTTAATGGCACATACAAATCACTTAATACCAGCCAAACTCACCCTCCGAATGACCAGCGAGCATGTAATTAGTTATACACACCATCTGAAGCTGCCATCTCAAGTGTGTGGACATGCTTTCTATTTCGATTCGAAGAGCCGAGTTGTGCACGAGGCTACATTATTTATCTTTTTTGGGGGGGGGGGGGGGGGGGCTGCAAAGATATTGCTGGATTCAGAATCCGAGGTCTCCTTTTGTGTTGCTGGAGATGGATTTGAAAAAGATGTTTTGTGTGGAAGAACAAAACTGAAATGTCCTTGGTAATGGGGACGTCTCCGTCTCTCCATTGTGAGCTGTGACAGCTGGCTGACAGATCTGCAACATGAACTCAAGCCTTCCAGTGGTGCAGAATGCTGCATAGTGGACCACCGGTGGAGAGGCTGAATACTGATCGCAGAGGAACAAAATCGTCCCTTTCTCGTGATCCATCATCGTCCCGAGGTCGGCTTTCAGAAAAGCATATCTCATAACAACCTGTAGAGCTGAATCATGCTCGTCAGTGTCTGGAAAATACATTTGTAGCGCTCTCCTGCTGTAACCTCCGATGTGTTGTCTTGATCAGGAGTAATGGTTTGTTTCAGAGCTCAGCATGCAGAGAAATTGATCCACATCCAACAAATTGTTATTTATACTGATACGAATGAGTTGGTCGGTTCATTTAGAGGCAAATACGCTTCCCCCCAAAAGCCAACAGGGCAGCTAATGGCTGAAACCTGCACTTTAAGGCAAAGCATTTGATTTTATTCTGATAGTCAATGATGCTTTTATGCCTGCGTGGAATCACAATGCCTTTCTCCTAACGTATATTTTCAATTTCCCATACTCACACCCTGTGGAAGTAAAGACAGGCGTTCTCCCCTGCTGATGGCCCATTGATTGTGCTTAAGCAGACGTGCAGACGTTGGGAGAGCAGGGGCTCCTGTTCTGAGGCACTTGGCAGGCAGCCTGAATGAAGGGGAAGGGTGCCTGGAGACTGGTGGAGAATCAATAGCTCTGTGCAGCTGCGTGTCATGCCTCTGTGTGTCTTCTGCTCTGTGCCACCAAACACAGGACAAGACCCACTTATCCCTCCTCATTTATCGAGCCTAATCTCTGTGGCTGCTTTTGGATTCCCAACAAAGAGGAATCTGCCTCAGTCGGAGCGGATCTGCGTAGATTTTCAAGAAGTGGTTGACTGGGCGGTGTTTTGCTTTGCAGCATCTCTGAAAACTGTGCTAAAGCGTCATTATGTGACTTGATTTAACAGTGACGATGTAAGTCAGAGATAGGTTTTAATTTAAAGATAACATCCTCCTTTATTAGAGGATATTTTCAGTGTTTTCACGCGCTTATTTTCTCCAGATGATCCACGCGGTCAGGGCGAATTAGCTGCAGAGGGAGTTTTTGGTGCTTCAGATCTTTTAAGTGATTTAAGGTGTAATGGAGTGCACTGCTGAGAGCAGCTGTGAAAACGGTGGAAGTCAAGCGCAGCCCACAAGGGAAGAGGACTGGGAGGACAGGGTTTATTCTGGAACAGTGACACAGTTGTTCCTCTGCAACCACACAAACATGACTGTTGATCGACACGATGAGCCTCAGCTTCTGACAAGAACATAGTCGCTTCAGACTCACACACACACACACACACCACCTACTCCCAGTCCTTCTTTTACTCACTCTCACAGCTGCCTACACTGTAAAACTCTCCACTGTAAATGTTAGTGACGGACATCGGTGAAACTATGAGAGGAGTGGATTTTGAGTCTAGTTTCTGACCTTGCTTTTGAATTAAAGAGAATTTTAAAGAATCAGATATTATAAGATTTTTTATTTTGTAAATGTAAAACACATAACACATGATAAACATCTGAAGAAACAGCACATCTACATCTAAATCTACAGATGTGACTTAAACCTTTAAAGATGTTGGTGAAATGTCAGTCATCACAAATTCCGCTGCCCCAGTATTTATGAAGGCAGCTTAGATAAACTTCTTAATGTTATGAAGAGCGATCAGGTGGATTTCAATCAGTTCCAAATTCCTTTGACTTCCATGTGAATCACCTTAATTCTTAGAAAGTCCAGGACACACCTAGTCTAGTGAACTAGACCGTCAGTTCTGCTCTGCAGACTTTGGTCTAGCCACGCTCCATAGGAGCAGCCCACCGATTGGTCCGGTCAGTCTCGTACCGGGTCAATCACAACGCTCTAATGGTTTGGTGGGCGGGATTAACCGATGACGACAGAGCTTTGACTCTGAATTTAAACAACATGGCGACAGCTGAGGAACCGCATTCATTTGAAACAGCTTTGTCATCAACTCTGGACGATTTAGATTTGGGCTTTTCTTTAAGACGTGAACAGATAGAGGCACTTAAGTCTTTTATTTTGAAAAAGATCTATTGGCTGCTTTGCCGACAGGATACGGTGAAAGTTTAATTCACCAGCTGGCTCCTGTTGTTGCTGAACGGCTCTGATTGGTTCTAGTGCTATCCAATAGCATGTGAAGACAGTTTGATTGACAACCGCTGATCCCGCCCCTATGAATGAGTCATTTCAATGGATCGTGGCCAGACTATATATCCACATATAGTCTGGCTAGGAAGCACCAGGACTACCTCCTAAAGTTGACGTGGGATTGGCACCAACAGTGCAGAGTTTATTTAGATATGGCAGCAGATGGCCTGGGATCATCAGGGGTAGTGAAAAAGCCAATTTTCTTTAACTAACAGAGCCAGACTGATGTCCTTCTAAAGGTCCAGGGACTGGACTGCTAAGGACTGAGGGAAGTAATTTCCCCCCTGATGTTTTCTGATCCTTTGAAACATTTGGACAAAGGATTGTCTGGAGAAGAAAAGCGCTATAATAGTGTCCTTATAATGCACCCAGAGACCATTCATTTGTGGGGTTGCTTGTCAGCAAAGGAATCGGGCTCACTTACACTTTAGCCTCAAAACACAGCCGTGAATAAATACTGTAGAGTACCTACACATCATCCAAGAGGAACTCCTCCCAGATGCCCAACAACAGTTTGGTGAGCAATGCTTTATCCAGCATGATGGAGCACCACCCCATAAAGTCAGAACTAAGGGAGTTTTTACACCTAAAGTTTGTTTACTCTGGTTGAACTCAGGTGATGAGGTTGATCATGTGTAGCTTTTAACAGCGATAACGACAACAAACGCCTCAGGAACATTCAGCTGACTTGTTGGACGTATAAGGATGGAAGTGCTAGAAGTAAAGAGAAGAAAAAGCTGCTGTAATCTGAGCCTGATTCAGTCCACATGGTGAATTTACTCCTGCTCAAATGTCAACGAGGTAACCTACCTCGTCGTTTGTCCACGTGAGCCCTCTGTTACCTTTTAGGTCAGCTACTGAACTCTACAGCAACACAATGTAAAGTGTACCTATTGGATGGTGTTTGGCTCAAACACCTGGTAGTTGTGTTCTGAGACCACCTCCTCTTAAGAATCTAGTTGCATTGTTTTGGTTTGCACCGTAGGGGGAAAAGATCCCAGGGTTTAATTTAAATCAACTAAACATCACAAGTGAAATTAGTGGCTCGAGGAGCAAAACATCACACTTTTGAATTCATGTCCAATATACAGTATATGTAGGTTTTAATCCCACTGGGAACTTGTGGTTAATCCTCAAGAGGCAGGTGGATGAACAAAACCCACAAATTCTGACAAACTACAGCTATTGATTATAGGGCTGCAGCTATCGAATATTTTTGTAATCGAGTACTCTATCGAATCTTTTTTCGATTAATCGAGTACTCTAATAAATTACATGTATGTATGTATATATAAATATACATGAATATACATACATATAAATATATATGTATGTATAGATTACATGTACAATGTATAAATCTGAGAGAAAATAACAAAGTATTAAACTTTTTTTAAATAAAAAATAGATATAAACCATGGTTTTGTGGCATATAAGTGCATTTACTATTATTACTGGTATTTACTGCTTACCTCTGAACTTTCTGTTATGTCACTGTTTTCCCCTCACACACCTTTTTTTCAGTCGGACTGAAGTGAAAGAGCTGCAGCCATAGATATCATGGCTGCAGCAGCAAGTTAATTCCATACGCGATGCGTGGCTTCGACTAATTGCTGGAATGCCTGTTTTTTGCGGCACAAATCTCATAGCATATGTTTCATTTTGCTCTGTTCCTGTTTACCTTTCCAAAATGCGGCGAAACTTTAGAGTTTTTCAGAATTTTTAACCCGCAACTCGCTACGCTGTTTTGACAGGGAGGGGAGGGGCTCTCTGCTCCTCCGTCTCACCTGTGTCTCCACCCGTGTAGCTGCGCAGGCGGATAAATGAAGCATCTCAGTACCAAAGTCGGCACCGTGTTTTTTCGCTACCGGTACCTACCGGCATCTTTCAGTCTGTACCGGTCTAGTACTAGTAGTAATAGTACGGTCTAGTTGTCCGCCATGGCTTAAGATAAATTTAAGTTACATTCGCTACTTGCGTGTGCATTCAGTGCAGTGTGTATGTGCGCCACTTATTTCGGTCCGGGTGAAACATGACCCCGGGCGATTGCAAAGCCATGAATTAATTAAATATGAATTAAACGAAGCCTCGAGGCAGAGAATTTGCCTCGAGGCTTTTTTGTACTCGAATTATTCGAGGTACTCGAAGAATCGTTTCAGCCCTAGTTGATATTCTAGAATCAGTCAGGGTTTGTCCCTGAGGTCGACTGACAGCCTGCCAGGGGGAACTGCAGAGGCCTTGACAAAGAAAAACCAAAACTGCAAATACATATTGACTCTTTGCATGAACTTAATGTAGTTAGCCTTTAAACGTATGAAGTACTTGTAATTTTACATCAGTTCACCATAGAAACTGTGGACAAAAAGCTCTGTGAAAACCAACACTTGAGTCATTCTCTAAACTTTTGGCCACGACTGAAGAGTCTGTTTCAATGACTTCTTCAAAGGATGATTCCACATTACTGAAACTACCAGGATGTTTACTGGTTTTCGTCCTAACTGGGTGCTGGAGAAGTTGTTTTTGGCTAAGAGGCAACTTTATGCACAGGTCATCAGATTTTACACTTAAACCAGAGAGAAAACAAGCAAGGGTGTAGTTATACCTGTAGCTAGTGCAGAGTTTAACTCAACATGCCTTACTGTGGACTCAAGGACAAACTAGCGAATTGTTCTAAATGCAGAAAATTTTGCAATTTTTTAAGGAATCTAGACAAGCAAATTTTGCTTACCCCATTGGCAGATTTTTTTTGCTCAAATCTTGAAAATTTGACCATATTTAAGAAGATTTGGCCTATTTCAAGTAGGGCTGTAAGAATATATTTTCTTTTTAGACAAAAATAAGTCAAAATGTCTAAAAACAAGGCTATTTTACTTTCTTAGAAGTCAGTTTTTGCAGTGTATTATTGCGGGGGATGCAGCTCTTTGTCTGCACCCTGATAGAAGAATTACTGGGGACATTTCAGTGATTTCTGGATATTGGTGGAGACATTGGACTCTGGTTTTATGTTTAAAATACCGTGTGCCCTTTATCAATCAGCTCTACTTTAAAAGTGCCATGATTTGTGTGCAGGGCTGCGCGTCCTGCAGAAACACGAGTTTACCACTCCACGCAACAAAACGTGTGGTAGAAAGTTTGAAAGTTGTGTAACAAGTCATACAGATCATGACAAAGTGACAAAGATCGGTCAAAATGACAAGAACTGAATTAGAAAAGGCACTCAAACATCAGTGGGTAGATCGTTATCACGGCTGGTGCAGATGGATGAGGGTGCACTGCGAGATAATATCATCAATACTATTCCGTTCCCACAAAATAGTAATTTGTGGGAATGAAATATGTTTAACGTTCGCACGAATTATTATTTCGTGGGAACAAATTATTTCGTGGGAACAAAATATGTTTAACGTTTGCACGACTTAATATTTCGTGGGAACGAATTACTATTTCGTGCACACGTTATAGTGTTACGTCGTGGCCACAATTTATTTATTTTTCCACCATGTCATGAGACGGGCTCTGTATATTTGCTTTCTTGTAGCAAAGGATCCTTAAATCTTTGTAAATACAAACACGGATCATGTAGGTTTTCCTTTTAAAACGGCATCACATTTCACGGATTTGATTGGTCGATTGTTATCTAGTTTCTTGGTCTTGAGAATAAATTTGAATCTATATTTAGTCAAGTTTTGTGTACTTTGTAGTAAAAGTCGAAGATTTGAGGGTTTTTTAAATCAGAAAATTATTATTAACAGAAAAAAACTTGAATAATAAAATATGAACTTAAAGCGGCACTCCGGAGGATTTCATCAGGAGAGCAGTTTTTGAATCTAGCGTCCAAAGGCTCCTCCTCAAAACATCTCGACACGCGCGTCCGATCGCGTGTGCGCGCGTGCACGCGGCGCATATACTTCGGACATGAACTGTACAGCTCAATGTGTAGGGTTTAATCACTCACAGTTCACAATCTTATTCCAACAATACTACGAGGGTCTGATGAGCCCTCTCTGTCCCTGCTGCTTCTGATATTAGCTCTGTTAGCAGAGAGCTGCTGCTGGACTCTGAAGCTGAACTTGACTCGGCCCTGGATGAACTTTCTGACCAAAATAAACGCATAATCCTGTCAAGCCTTGCCATTCTGTGAGGTGAAAGGTTTAAAAATAAAAATAAATCCGTCTTTAGCTGGAGAATGGGTAGGTTTTTAGTAGAAATGAGCCGTGAGTCCTCAGTGAACGGCTGAGACGGCAGAGAAACACACGGAGCGTCCTGTACGACAGCGCCCCCTACTGGTACAGGTTTGGTCGATGCGCGTGCATGTTGAGAGAATGCAGACATTTGAATTTCATTGGCTGAAAAATGTCGGCGGCAAGAAATAATGGAAAGGAGGCTCTAGGAGGAAGGAGGGTCTTCATCAGAATGACAGATGTTGTGGAACTCAACCCATAGATCATAGTTTAGACCTGAAATATCATTTAAAACATTTAGAAAACTTTGATACAGAGAAAAATGCTCCAGAGAGCCGCTTTAACCTTTAACATCTAAAAAGGATTTTTAGTTCAACTGTATTTTTTGTCGTTCTGCCTGACATTAGGAGAAATCTGAACATAAACATCAACATCCTAATGGAGGATTAAATTCTACCATTCTTGAAATCCAGGCAAGGGCCACAGAAAATCACTCCGAGGGCCGCAATTGGCCCCCGGGCCACACTTTGGACATGCCTGCCGTATTATTAGGCACGTATACGTACTACTAGACGTCTCTTGGAGCATGTGTGTGGGTCCCCAGTGAAGACACTTTTGGCTAAAATCAGATTAAAAGTGACTTTTTCTAAACGTCTAAATCGAGTTTTAGGTGTCAAAAGGTCTGAATTTAATCACGATTGGTAAGAAATAAAACAGTCATTACCAAAGCAGGGCTTGCTCTCTGGTCGTCTAATCATTAACCCTCGGTTCAGCTAAACCACCAGCTCTATTACAGACACATTTACATTATAAAACTCTAAAACGACGGTGGTGTAATTCATTAGATTAGCATCTTCTTTTTTGCTCCCCACTTTTACATCATAATCTGTCCAAGCTTAGAAATAAAATATAAATTAAGCTTCATAATCAAAATAATTCATAGTTGTATAAAAAATCTAAATGAAATTCCATGCTCTTCTTACACTCACAAGTCTAAATGATTTATTTTAATATCTTAATATGATGGCGGTCTTCTCTCAAGTATCCTTTTTTCTTTTTTTCATCACAGAGAGTGCGTTAAAATTAATGGTTTGACAACAATGTGGCGGAATACTGTTAAAACAGCATCGTAAATTGACATAGACTTTTTACAGCGTGGGGATAATGTAGCGAGGAACAAGCGGTTTTATGATATTTACTGAATGCATTGTCCTTTGGTGCAACAAACGCACCTTCACGTTGCAGTCACTCATCAGACGCCGAATTTATCACCAAGCCGTCTGCGACGCAGCTCCACCCACCAAATCCAACTGGAAGGGGCCTGACGAGTGAGCCCCATAAACCTCTCAGGAATGGATTTATAAGACAGTGGAAGCAAGGTTAACACACACAAGGGTCACCGTAGGGCCCATAAACCACCACAAGTATCACCATTATCACGCTCGCCAGTGTTGACACCTCAGCCCCGTGGCAATCAACGCGCACAATGCAAAGCACTAACTTCATGGTTCCGTGTGAACGCGGAAGCTGTTTGAAGTCCCAAACTCTTCGCTGCACGTCAGAAGTAATTGAAATGTACAGGAACAATCTGGAGGGCCTTTTACTGTTTCTGTACCCGAGAGATAACAAACGCATTCTTGATTTAGTTCTCGTGTGATTGGATAAGTTACGATGCCCCTGGCAGGCAAAGCAGAGAATTTTCACTCTTTTTTTTTCTTCTTTCTCTCCCTCTTTCTTTCCGTGGAGCACGACAGCCAGTGAGAACATTTGGTGTGTTTGATTATGTAGTGCAATGGGTGTAATTTCCATGTTCGGAGGAATACATTACACCACTTGGCATTGTGTATATTGTGCACATTATGAAAATCAGCAATCCATTACGAGCGGCTCTACGAACTACGGTGTAAAACACAAGTGGCTAATGCGAGGTGTGTAGGCTGCCATCCTCCCGTAGGCTTACGCTGCCCCCCCCCCCTCATCCCAGCACCCCCGCCCTCCCTTCAACCACAGGTGCTTCATCGGGGAGGAGAGGGAATGCAAATGTGAAGCTGGTATAATGGTCCTGAAGTGACAGGTGACTTTAATGAGAGGAACCAGGCGCTGAAATGTGTTCCGTACAAGCTTCTTTCTGCCTATGCAAATGACTGCGAAATGGAGGAATGAGAGCGAGGTGGTGGTGGTGGTGGTGGGGGGAACAGGCAAACTGTCCCCCGGTGGAGATTAAGATCATTGTTGGAGGCAGAAAATGGTAAAAAGAAAAGATCCTGTGTTTCTCTGCTACGTTTAAAAGACACCAAACCCATCTGCAGCTCCACTTTGTTAGCCGAGACGGTTTCACATTAGCAGGCAGAGATTTAAAGAGGTGTTATGGGGGCGTGAGCTGAATGATTGATTAACATTTTATGGGCAGTCATTTATCACAGATTTATTGCATCGTATTTTTAAAGTTGAAAGATGTTCATTTGCACCTAAAATTTGCCATGAAAAGACATTAATATCGGGATCGTGTCTCTAAATCTTCTGCTGACAGATGTTGTCATCTCGAATGTGTTTGTGGTCAGTAAACGCCGCACTGAGGAACAGATTATATCCAGCTGGTGGGTAGATGTGGGGTTCCTGTGTATGTGCGCTGACTGTAAAAGCAGCCACTGTGTACAGTCAGATTGATAAATAATCTATACTGCAAGGACAAAATGGCTGTCTTCCCATTTGATTTGATTTCTTTGACAACCAGTAGCACACTTCCCTCGCTGGAGGGTGGAGGGATTTTCATTAATTTACTCTGGATGTGCTGCATAATGCAGGGGAAACACACTAGCATGTTGTGCACTTGGGTAACGTGCTGTAGTGCGAGGATGTAAAATATGGCATCTGTTTTTTTTTTCTTTTTCTCCACTGCTCAGCATTTTTATCTCCTCCATATTGCGAGCAAGATTAATGGAATTTTCCAGAACAAGATTAAAGTTACTCCAAATGAATGCAGCATCACCACATTAGGGAATGAGGAGATACGTGAGAAAACACATCACCTCGATTTCATTGTTGTTAGAAAGCATTTGCTCTGCTTGGCTCCACTTTCATCCAATCTAACAGCCCGCAAAGCCCTGACCCAGCCTGAGTGAATGAATAAAAAAAGGGGGGAAATATTGCCTATTATGTGGCTGCGTCCCATCTTCAAAGTTGATGTGTTGTAAAAGATATCGGATGCAGAGTGTATGCCACGAGATCAGTGGATCAAATAGTGTGAGTGATAAATCCGAGCCCAACAGCTATCTGCTCCTCCGCTGCTGCACGGCTTATTTACATACTCAGCATTTACATACAGATGAAAGTGGCTTGTCTGGTCATGGAGATTGGTATGCAGACTCACATAATGCCTCATCATCACTTTGTTGAAATATGCAAGCGTATTTCTAAATGGATTCTCTTTAGGTTCAGCCTGCTGCTTTACACTCTGATCAGCGCTCAAATCGAGTTATCGCGTCAGGATCGATAAACGAGCGCTCGTCAAAAAACTACTGACCACGGGATGCACTCGGCCTTCGGCACCACGAAATCTGGTTTTAATCTGACACCGTATATAGGAGTATAGGGCCTGGATTCATTACATCAGACCTTTTATTACAAAGGTGGTGGTATTTAAAGAGCAAATGTAACACAGTGTGCAGTGTGAGCTGTGATTTATGAGCTGAATATAGTTCTGAATATATTTTAATAATCGCCAACATTACAGACCTTTTTTTAACGCTCTTTGTTGCCTGTGTGCAAGATGTCTTTTGAAGGTATAGGAGCGAAACCTCAGCAGGGAAATGGAGCCAGTGGATGTGGAAGATTATTATCTGTTTGCATTGATCCGCTGGTGTAAAACCAATTATACTGTTAGGAATAGAAGGTGCTGGTTGTGGTGTCACTTTAGTTTTGTTCGGTCAGTTTCCTGCTTTGATTTCATCTGACAGGATTTTATATGAAAACTACTCCGGCTTTTCTTTTTTCATCCGTCATGTCAGTCCTGGAATACCAAAACCCCAATGCCATTTTATTTATTCAGTTATTTGAAAAGTAGTTTATTTAAATTTACAGGAAAAATATGTTAGAGATTTAAAAAATAAGATCAAATTAACACATTTCATTGGGTGTTGATTAGGGGTGGGATTTGATCAGTTTTTATCAATACCATTGCCGATTCTGCTTATCAATTCAATTCTGTTATCAATTCTTTATTTTTTATTATTATTTTTTTATCAATTATTGTTATCAATTCTTGAGTAGTTAAGCAGCAAAAAAAAAAAAGTTCTACGCAGTCTTCTGCACCATGACCAACCATGGTACGATTTGTGTGTGCAAATGGCGAGGTGAGGTCTGGACGGACCCGGCACTGCTTCCGGACCCAAACCGCTGCAGCGCCTTAACCCCCTGAGTCGTCTCAAATGATGCTTTCATATCTGTGTAGACTCGGTCTGGTCCGGGTAGGGTCAGGTTGTGTTTACACAGCCTTCTCAGGAACGTGGGTGACCGAGCACGAGCATTTCTCACTGTGCCGTCCAGTTCGCGCAGGATTTGTTCCTCTGCCAGCAAGGGCAGGAAGGTTCTAATCTCTCCGTTGCTCCTTGACATATTCCTAGAAGAATATTACTGAGAACACATCTTCTGTGGTTCAAGTCATTTGAAAAATAACGCTAGGAATTGACGATAGGTGGAAGTTGTTTGGTTTTGGCGCCACTCTGTGACATCACTTCACACACAGCGAGCCAATGAGGCTTGCAAGGTAGACATGAGACTTCAGCCGGCCAATCAGTCTGCAGCAGGTGTGTTGGGTCAGCTCAGCCCCAGTTGGACCGTCAAGGAGTAGGTCTGAAAAAAATGGTCGACTCGGCCCGGGAAACGTACATGTGACCCAGATGTGTAAGGAAATGCCCGACCCAGACCAAGCTGACCCAGATGTTGTCAAAAGCGCCAAGAGCGCAGTGTGCAATTTGAAAAAAAGCAGAGTTGGGGATCCGGCATTTGATCTGAAGACGCTGCAGCGGTTCCATCGGGACCTCACCTCGTCATGCCCCTCTGCTGCTCACGCTGCACTTTTCGTCTCATCTTCTTCCGCTTATCCGGGTCCGGGTCGCGGGGGCAGCATCCCAATTAGGGAGCTCCAGACGGTCTTCTCCCCAGCCACTTCCACCAGCTCCTCCGGCAGGATCCCAAGGCGCTCCAGGGCCAAACCAGAGATATATTTTCTCCAGCGTGTCCTGGGTCGACCCGGGGGCCTCCTGCTGGCAGGACATGCCTGAAACACCTCCCTGGGGAGGCGTCCAGGGGGCGTCCTAACAAGATGCCCGAACCATCTCAACTGGCTCCTTTCGACATGGAGGAGCAGCGGTTCTACTCCGAGTCTCTCCCGAATGTCCGAGCTCCTCACCCTATCCCTAAGGCTGAGCCCGGCCACCCTGTGGAGAAAACTCATTTCGGCTGCTTGTATCCGCGATCTTGTTCTTTCGGTCATTACCCAAAGCTCATGACCAGGTGAGGATTGGGAGGTAGACCGACACTTTCCGGCTCAGCTCCTTCTTCACCACAACAAACCGGTTCAGCGTCCACATCACTGCAGACGCTGCCCCAATCCGCCTGTCGATCACGCTGCACTTGTTGGACAGAAACCGGGATATTGGTCTGTCGGACCAGGCAGTGAGAGGTGCATAGAGGTCTAACTTCTCCACAGGTGAAGATTACTGACCAGCAAATTTCAGGAAAACCGGAAGCAAGAGATTTAAGAAGAATTGAAAAAGCTGGAGTTGTACAATCCTGATGGAATTGGTCTGTTGGAACCAGTTCCAAGTCAGAACCGGTTCTCTCTGTTGGCTCCAACCAATCCCAGAATGTTGCACACTGTGCAACTAACGATGGCAAAATGAGGGAAAAACACACCTGCAGCAAAACATTACCACTAAGTGTTGACGCTCCTGAAAACAACCAAACACATTTTTGGACATCCAGGCTTCTGTAGCAGCTCTTTTCTGCTTTTATAGCGGCGCTGTCATGGCACTGATTGGTCAATAGGACATGTATCGTTTGAATCTACATGTGTTTTAAATTAAAGTGTCAAAAAGTATTTATCAACTTATCTATCATTAGGCCTTTTTAAGTTAGTCTATATTGATTCTAGTGGGATCAAAGTAATTTAGCTTCATAGTCTATACTCTGTTTAATCAGCCACCTGCTGAGGTAAATCAGTGCCTGCAGTCTCCTTAGAATATGAACTCTGGAGAGTGTTTCCCAACTCTGTGAGTAATCGTGTTAAATAATCATGAATTCACATTTTCATAGGTGGGCAGCCCTATTACAAATTAAATAAAATAAGTCGTTTTACAAGATGGTTTTAAAACAAGCAGCTCTGATTCCTAATCATTTAGGACTCCAGTAAAATGTAAACAGAAAGTAGTGATCTCCTAATGTTTGATCTGATTGGAATTTGATGCTTTCTGTTTCAGAACGGTTGGAACAGACTCAAAAAAACATGGAAAGCTGCTTAATTAAAAAAACAGAGCAAATCAGAAACATTTGGAAACTCTCAACTAATTAGGCTACTTGGCAAAAAGTCAGAAACACGAGTGAGGATCTGGGAGGATCTGAGACTTCAAGAGTTCAACGTTTTTAACATGCCTCAAAGTAAAAATGACAAAAAATGTAAAGCCTTCACCATTCAGCCTCACCTATAGAGTATCATAGTTCAGACGCAAATCACTGAATTGTGTCACTGATTGCTGTTTAAAGGAACAGTTTGTATTTTTTGAAGTGGTTCGGTGGAGTCCTCAGCAGTCAGCGTCCTGAATGTAGGAGAAAGCAGTTTGAGCTGATTAGTTTAGAAAATCAGAGACAAGTTTTCACTGATGAGCTAAAGGCTGGTCAGACCTGAACTCACTCCAAAATGCAGTTCTGTCATTTTAAAACTCCACGCTCAAAACATTTCACAGCAATTTATGTAAATGCTGTTATTATAGGGCTTCACACCTCCAGCATCAGAAGGTTATTTACACAGAAGTCTGTGGTTATTTACACTGAAGGCCGTGTCGGTCGGCGGTTCGTTATGTGAAACACAGACTGGGTCGA
This sequence comes from Callopanchax toddi, assembly GCA_006937965.1. Taxonomy (NCBI): domain Eukaryota; kingdom Metazoa; phylum Chordata; class Actinopteri; order Cyprinodontiformes; family Nothobranchiidae; genus Callopanchax; species Callopanchax toddi. The sequence goes on from SSNR01000001.1 coordinate 5,191,161, forward strand.
GCAAACGAGGCCAGAGGAACTGTCTGATGGGAAAGTAAGGCGGTGTGAAAATGTGATGAAAAGGTGAGCTGGAGTTGTGTGAGGAACTCAAATGTGCTCACAAGGACGAGGATCGAGAACCCTGGTCATAAAAACCAATCCAAGGCAACCAGTGGACTCACATGGACCTGATGACCAACCAGGACAGTACATACTGGAGAAATAATGCTCAGTTATGCTTCATGTTGTTTGTTTCACATAATGAGAACGTGTGCTTCAGTGTAAATAACCATTTAATACAAAAGTGACATCATTGTTAAGGTTTAGACCTGGGCGATAAATCGATTGAATGAATGAATTTGAATTTTTGGTTGCGGGCGATTTAAAAAATAAGTAAATCGAGTTTTTGTGTAATGGCACATTTTTGGCTTCCCGGAGCTTCCGTAGAGTTAGTTTCACATAGCATTATGGCTAGCGACAACAGCGAGAACTATCACCAAAGCAGTCGCTTTGCACATATAGGGCCCTATAAAATATGTTTTATCTTTTCCCAAATTCCAATAACCTCACGGCTTGTTTCTATTTATTTAGCTGAACGTTCCGTATACGGTTCGACCGGCTCCACGCTGCTGCCTGTTTTCCGACATGACTCTTTGACTCAGAGCTCATCACATTACGCTGCCAGTCCATTGTCTGTCGACAAAGAAAGAGAAGTCATTCTTCAGATTCATAAAGGTAATCTGGATATTGTTCTGCCCTGAGCGTTGCACTAAACTTCGTGGTTTTGAATTTTCTGGAGGTGTTTTAGTGAGACTTTGTCGAAGTGGACCGTCTTTTTTTTCCTCTTCTCTCTGTGTGGAGAGGAGAGCTGCGCTCTACGGCGGTGGCCAAAACACTTCGGAAAATATTATTTTCTTTACTAATTTGCAGATATGTGAATTTTGTGAGATTCCACGTTTTATACTGAATTCCATTTTGTTTGGGGATTTCGTCCCTGTCGTGCACATGCTCTGGTTTAATGTGCATCTATGAAGGCAACATTAGGGATTCAGGCAAGATTTAGAGTAGTAAAGGTCTATTTCCATTGTTCAGCAAAGCAATAAGGAAGCCCATCCTGCCTGTAACACAATGATGTGACTCCACAGGTAAAGAGTTCAGGTGATTATCTAACCTTTTTTTAAAAGAGGGAGCTTTGCTGAACTAATCTACCAGCCTTCACATCAGCATCTGTTCTCCCAAAAGTAGTGAAAGCATCTTTCATCACGGCAAGGGCAATTAAACAAGACAAAGAGTGTTTTCCTTCTAAAACAATCATTCCCAGACTTTTTAAATAAAGAACAAACACTTTTTTAACACGCCTGGCCCACCATGTTTCCTGGGCTGTCGTTTAAAACGTTATTCAAGCAAATTTTAGATTCTTAAAAAGTATTATTATTATTGCTTTCTGGCTCTAAACTAAAACGTAAAGGTTCCACATCCTGAAACGGATTTATTTCTAAGACACGGACTAAATGTTGACGCGGTACTTTTAGGTGTTTTGAGTACTCGATCCTCTCTACGGCTCTTTTATTTTGAAAGACTCTTTAGTGTTGAAAGGGTTTTTTATATCCCATTGTGCGACTTTTACAAACCCTTTCATTATAGTAGCAGCCTCTAAAGGTTTCCTTGGAGAAAAATAGTCACTACCACTCACTTGTTTAAACTTTTATGCTCCGAGTTCCACCGTAACCTTGGCAACCTAATTAGCAGCTCCATATAGTGCCTTGTACTTGATGCTTTTACTTAACCTTTGAGCTAATAAACACACAAACACAGAGTGTGTTAGTTTTCATGGTAATGTGTAATTTTTTAAATGTCTGCCATCATCACACGTCTCCCCGTATGTAATGAGCGCTGGTTAAGGCAGGAGCAGTTGTTCTTTTCTTTCTAGATGTCGTTACTCTGAACTAACAGTCATTAAACGGCGTTTCCCGGAGCCGTTCCAGCGTCTCGTCCCCTTTCCTACATCAAAGTGCAGCTTAGCAGCACAAATAGGCGACTTCAAAGTTGTGATGATCCAACCCACAAACCTGGGACGCTTCAGAGGAACGAAATTGGTGTAAAAATTTGCATCTAATGTTTTGGGCAGATTGAAAGCCTGGAGTGTGTTCTGCTGAAATCACAACTTGTAGCTTCATTTTAGGGAATTTCCATTTAAACCATTGTTTTAACTCTTAAAATTGGACATTTTAAAGACACGAAACTTTGGGGAAATTGTTTAAATATAAACATTTTCTACCTCTTATTTCTTTACTGGCAGTACAGCTCCTTTGTAGAAAATATTTTACTCTTTAAACATTATTAAACATACACTGAACCACTGTGAAATAATAAACCGCATTAGCTTAAGTTATTATAATCTTAAAATTTATTTTTAATCTGATTATTACATTCTATTGTAACCTTTATTCCTCCTAATAAAAAAATGCATCAAATAAAAATGTTCAGGTTTTTTCGTGGTGTGGGAGTCAAAGGGTTAAATTATACATTCCTATTTAACTTGTAGTATTCTTCTTTTGATTATAAGCTGTTGTAAGAAGGCAGCATCAAACTGGGTTCTGGCTGTTCTCAGACCAGTTGTTATATATATAACTGATTGAGGCAGTGTTGCCAGATTGGAAATGTTAAAGTATCGTACCAGGATCTTAAAATTATCGTATTTTAAGAAAAATGATCATACACTACTAAATTACAGCCTTAACCCAGGTTTTAATATCAGTATATCAAACACTGTGCAAAATTATAATCTTTAAAGTAGTTTTAGCTTTAAATAATCTAACACAATGATTAAAACAAGTATCTCTTACACAAATTCTATACCACAAATGGCTCAAATGATCATGTTTCTGGAATTATTGATCGTACAGAGTGCTAAATTATCCTACAAATACGATAATTATCGTACATCTGGCAACACTGGATTGAGGTAAAAGTCCAGAAAGTGTTTGTGAGGTGTCATTAAGTCCAGGAGTTCCTCTTTCTTTAATTTACTCATGAAAACTGATCACAAAAATCCAAATCCTTTGATATCCCATAACAATTTTTTAAAATAGTAATGCAAAAATTATATTTTCTGGTAGCGAGTTACTTTTATTATAGAGTAATTTTGTACCTAACTCAGTTACTTTTTGTAACAAGTAGTGAGTAACTATAACTAATTACTTTTTTAAAGTAACGTTCCCAACACTGCTTTTTATTTTCACTTATAGTCGGTATGTTTACTGAGGTCACTAGGCAGAATTAGTATCATTAGTATCACTACTGAGTGAGTTTTAAGGACTTTTTTCTCACAATGCTAGTTGTTACCATTCACTTACAGTGTTTTATGCTAAGCTAATGCTAAAGGAGTGCTGCTGGATCAGGATAACAACTGGGCTGGTTATGACCACTGATCTAACTATGAGGAATATGGCAACAGACAAAAATCACTTTCTGGTGGAATATCCCTTAAACATTAATATCATCTTTAAATAACACACTGACATGAAAACATTGCAAAAACCAGCTGTGTGCTGACAACCAAATGCCAATAAGATAATGACGATAAGATGAGATGAGATAAGTAAAGTAAAGATAAGGTTATCGAAAGGAGCCAGTTGAGGTGGTTCGGGCATCTGGTAAGGATGCCTCCTGGACGCCTCCCTCGGGAGGTGTTCTGGGCATGTCCTGCCGGCAGGAGGCCCCCAGGTCGACCCAGGACAAGCTGGAGGAAATACATCTTCAGTTTGGCCTGGGAACGCCTGGGCGTCCCAGCTGAGGAGCTGGTGGACTTGGCCGGGGAGAAGGTGGCCTGGGCTGCCCGACTTAGAATGCTGCCCCCGCGACCCGGACCCGGATAAGCGGAGGAAGGCGAGGCGAGGCGAAGATAAGGTTATCTTGTTGTCATTGTTGCAAGAACATTGAAACACAGTGTAGCAGCTCTCTGTTTAGAATATCACACACTAAGTATTTACAAGTAAAAATATTAAAATATTAACATAAATTACAAATTCTGACTCAACTAAGCAGCAGATGGTAAAAGGTCTAATAACATGTAATAGCAGCACCTTTGTGTGACTCAGGATGTACACATGCCCAAACAGCAAATGCTGCATTAAATTCTACATCAGTGTGTTTTTGAAGTCTTGCCATTAAATGTAGACGTCTAATCAACATCTAAATTTAGTTTTATACATTTGAACTTAGTTATTTAAACCAAATTTTGCCATATTATGGTCTATAAATCATGGAAATGTAGGTATTATTTTATATAATTAGTTAAATACAGTATTGTTCCCTTTTTTTCTTATAGACAAGTGTGAAAAAGTGTCACATGTCCCATAACAAGCGCAACAATTTAGAATTAAAGTGACCAGCAACAGTCCCTGCTGTCAAGTCAGCCTATGCTCATTTGCGGCCCAAATGTAGCTGCACACATACAACAAAAATTATGGTAAAATCAGGCGCAGGGACTGGATGCAGCAGCAGCAGTATTATGGTGACTAACCGTCCTGAACAGAGAGGTTGGGCAAATCAACCAGCAACTAAGAAGATATGATGCAAACTTTAAGCTCATTGTGATAAATGCATTGGAGTCAGCAAATAACTTTCAAGCAGCCACGACATGTCAGAGTGTGACGTGGGAGATGGAGAGGCCAGAAAGAAAGCTGGTAGTCACCAAAAAGCTTAGAGGTCCCAAAGCGCACCGCTTTGAAGAAACTGATAGGCTGAGTAGCTGAGAGAAGACATGAGGGGCTGCTCATGATGATTTGTCTGTGAGGAATAGACTGATATGAACGTGTTGGTGATGTATGGAGCCACGTTGGGTTTGTATGTAATCAGCCTGTTTCCCTCTCATTCTCAGGTGTTCAGTGGTAATGGGATTATCAGTAGTGGACATGGGTTTCACTTTAAGACAAATAGCCTAATTGTTATTAATTTCACACACACTATATAGATTATTTTATAGGACACTGTAAAAAAATTTTAATTTTTACAGTAAATTACTGGCAGCTGTGGTTGCCAGAAAAATTCAGTAAAAAATACTTTGAACCGTAAACATTTTTACTGAGCAAACCGTGTTTACCACAGTAATACAGACGCCTTGGAGCTACAGATGGCTTTTCATTTGGATTATTTCATCTAATTATGATTTGTTCAGTAAAAATTTTCACATGTGAACAGTATTTTTTACGGAATTATTCTGGCAACCACAGCTGCCAGTTTTTTACTGTAAAAATGTAATTTTTTTTACAGTGTATAGTGTTTATTTTTAAATGTGGCTGTACATTTTACTAAACTTTAAATAAATAAAATATCTGTAATTTAAAAAAAAAAATTTTTTTTATAAAAGATTAGACGTCTGTATATTCAGAACAATGTGGTGGTACGTGTGATTGTGATACATTACATTTAGTGGTGATCTGGGAATGCTTTTCTCATTTTCTTTGCTGATTTATTGAATTAAATCTGGAAAATCTTTTTTTTTTACAGTGTATAGTGTTTATTTTTAAATGTGGTTGTACATTTTACTAAACTTTAAATAAATAAAATATCTGTAATTTTTAAAAAACATTTTTTAAATAAAAGATTAGATGTCTGTATATTCAGAACAAGGTGGTGGCGCTCATTCATTTACATTTATGATACATTACATTTAGTGGTGATCTGGGAATGCTTTTCTCGTTTTCTTTGCTGATTTATTTAATTAAAGCTGGAAAATCTTTTTTTACAGTGTATAGTGTTTATTTTTAAATGTGGTTGTACATTTTACTAAACTTTAAATAAATAAAATATCTATAATTTTAAAAAACGTGGTAGTGGTAGTGCTCATTCATATACATATACATTTATGATACATTACATTTAGTGGTGATCTGGGAATGCTTTTCGCGTTTTCTTTGCTGATTTATTGAATTAAATCTGGAAAATCTTTTTTTTTTACAGTGTATAGTGTTTATTTTTAAATGTGGTTGTACATTTTACTAAACTTTAAATAAATAAAATATCTGTAATTTTTAAAAAACATTTTTTAAATAAAAGATTAGATGTCTGTATATTCAGAACAAGGTGGTGGCGCTCATTCATTTACATTTATGATACATTACATTTAGTGGTGATCTGGGAATGCTTTTCTCGTTTTCTTTGCTGATTTATTTAATTAAAGCTGGAAAATCTTTTTTTACAGTGTATAGTGTTTATTTTTAAATGTGGTTGTACATTTTACTAAACTTTAAATAAATAAAATATCTATAATTTTAAAAAACGTGGTAGTGGTAGTGCTCATTCATATACATTTATGATACATTACATTTAGTGGTGATCTGGGAATGCTTTTCGCGTTTTCTTTGCTGATTTATTGAATTAAAGCTGGGAAATCTTTTTTTACAGTGTGCTGTTTGCATGGCTCGCGTCTCTCAGGAGAGTGGGACAGTGTAGCGAGCAGAATCCCCTGAAATGGTGCCAGCTTTTTTAGTGTGAATATCACCTCCCCTGACATTTGTCTCTTTATCAAAAACACCCCTCAGCCAACACGGCAACATCTGTGATCAGCAGAGATTTAGAGGTTTTTAGCTAACAGCGATCATCAGTCTGCTGTGTGAACAAAGCGGGAACAAAAGAACGTAGAGACCGACGCCGCTTGTTTCTCTGTGACGCTTCATCTCAGGAGTGATCGAACATCAGCTGCAGAAGACGTTTACGGTGCGACGGTCAGCTAATTGCTGTCTTGTATCTTTTCAGAGCGCTGAAATCAATAGAAACTTTCATGCTGTGAAGGCAAACATAATGCACAGCTTGTCGTTAATTTCACAGAGAGCGATAATGCCAGCTCATTAACTAAAACTTTGTTTACAACCATTCATATTACCTGAACATGAGCTGACTCACGGCAGGGCCATAAATATTGAGTCAGCCTTTTTTGTAAACTTCAACTCTTGCTCAGTCCCACTTGAATAAAATCCACTCTGTTTTCCAGTGAAAATTTAATACGGCGCCTTATGAACTCCTGAGTTTAGGGGGTTTTGAATTTGGCAGCCCGTACGCGCCACTGTTAACCCAGTTTCTTTGTGGAGTCTTTTGCCACGGGCTCCGTCTTTCATTAGTTTCCAGGATGTGGTGTGAATGATAAGAGGCCGTGTCCCATTTCAGTTTAGGTATAAAACGCTTCCTCCGATCTGCCGGGCAGGGAGGTCCTGCTGAGATGAGGGATGTCATCCTGTCGCCCTGACGCATGGCAGCTGTTTCCTGCCTGCCCCAGCTTCTAAAAATAGCAAAATATATCACCTAATGTAGGCCATTTGGTCAACCCGAAACTAAACAGGGCGTCTGCTCGGGGCTATATTCGTCTGGTTTTCACCTTAAACTCGTTTTTCACGTAGAGGTGTGCGATCCCTGCAGACTTTACTTCTTCTTCTTTACCTGTCTGGGCACAGTCTCGTACGGATTGATGACATATTAAGTGGTGATCATTCTTTAATGTCAAATCCATACAAATGTATAGATATTAAACAATTATATGAATATTTAGACATTTTTTGCGGCTCGTTAACACAGGAAATAATTGCTATTTACAGTATTAAATCACAGCAGCAATAATAACCGTTTTATTCATCCACTTCTTGTTTTTATGTCCTCGTCGTGTAGGTGTTCCTGTTAGATTTCAGTCCCTTGCAGGAGCATGACTCCATTAAATTACCACAAAGTATCTTTTTACAAAATTACTGCAGTGGTAAATCAACACTTCACAGTGTCAAGAATTGAGCAATAAATCTTCCCAAAGGGAAATGACGATGATGGTTTTATTATGCCCACACACAGTAAATTCACTGCAATTACATGACAGGTGGAAGGCAGCACTTATCGGTGTCTGTCTCTTGTCTGAATTTCAGTGTAATTTAGTATCCCGCTGTGATAAGCTCCTGTATTTTACCACAGGTCTTTGTGTAAACAAATCACAGCACAGCCTTTGTTTAAGTCACTTTATTAATGGGACTTTTTTGTTCTTTGGTCCAGTTATTTATTCTAGGAGAATAAAAAGTAAAATAACAACATGAACAGATTTCTATTTCCATGACTCCCAGAAAACGACTTGTGATTATTTGAACTTTCAGCTAGCGTCATCAGAAAATCTAAATTTTTTATTTTGTTTGCAAACTAAAGTCATCCCACTACAAACACTGAAGCTTTGATTAGAATTTGGCTGTTTTTTGTCGTTCAAGGCCATTTTCTGCATCATCTTTCACCTTTAGACCTTTCATATCTTTGACTGGTTTTATGTAAGCCTGCAGAAAAGTGGAACATTTTGCACATTTCTGTCCCACTAAACCCTTGATCTGTGGAGCCAGTATCTCACTGGGCTGGGACTGATGGCAACAATTTGCACACAGCGTTCCACAAGAGGCTTAGAAAATGTCTTGAAATGTTTTTAAGGGTTTTCGAATTCCATACAAGTCTCAGATGTGTCACTGGAATTTTCAAAATGTTTCCCAAAACAAATAGAGCCATACGAGTTACACAATGTGAGGTGGACATTGAAAATCGAATTTTACTGTGAAACGTAGAAGGCTTCAGATTTTAAATCTAGGGTAAAAAAACAACAATCTGTGTGTTTTTCACATTTTATAATGACTGTACAGTGAACAAGATGGATGCTGTGTCTTCTGAGTGTGTGTGATGAGAGGAGGCAGGTAGAGGAGGGCAGAGACAAGATGGGACGTCATGGTGAGCTGAGGAGAAGAGGTCACTGCAGCCATCCAGCCACAACACATTTAAAACCGCACTCAAAGCTCATAGCAGAACAATATCAAAACAACTTCTATAGGAGAACAACTTGTCAAAACAGGAAGTGCAGATTGAAGCAATTTGTCAGTCCGCGGACTCCACATGCAGCAGTACAGCCACCTGGTCCTATGAGGTGTCGTATAGGACAAAATCTATTTTTCACTCACACATACAACAATACAAGCACACACACTACTACAGAAATGCACACAAAAAATACTACAAGCACACACATACTACTACAGAAATGCACACAAAAAATACTACAAGCACACACATACTACTACAGAAATGCACACATACTACTACAAGGGTGCATGCACACAAAAAAATACTACAAGCACACACATACTACTACAGAAATGCACGCATACTACTACAAAAATGCACACATACTACTACAGAAATGCACACATACTACTACAGAAATGCACGCATAGTACTACTACAAAAATGCACACATACTACTACAGAAATGCACGCATAGTACTACTACAAAAATGCACACATACTACTACAGAAATGCACACATACTACTACAGAAATGCACGCATAGTACTACTACAAAAATGCACACATACTACTATAAAAATGCACACATACTACTATAAACATGCACACATACTACTATAAACATGCCCACATACTACTACAAAAATGCACGCATACTACTACAAAAATGCACACATACTACTATTAACATGCACACATACTACTATTAACATGCACACATACTACTATTAACATGTACACATACTACTATAAACATGCACACATACTACTATAAACATGCACACATACTACTATAAACATGCCCACATACTACTATAAACATGCACACATACTACTATAAACATGCACACATACTACTATTAACATACATACTACTACAAAAATGCACACATACTACTATAAACATACACACATACTACTACAAAAATGCACACATACTACTGTAAACATGATTTATAGTAGTATGTGTGCATTTTTATAGTAGTATGTGTGTGCTTGTAGTATTTTTTTGTGTACGTGCACCCTTGTAGTAGTGTATGTGTGTGTGCTTATATTGTTTTATGTGTGAGTGAAAAATAGATTTTGTCCTATACGGCACCTCATATGGTCCGCTGGGCTGCACGTATTATTGGTGGGGATGCAGCGCTATTTCTGCACCCTTGGATCGAGTTTTTCATGAGGACCATTCAGTGATTGCTGGGTGTTGATGGGGACACGTCACCTCTGTCCAGACCAAATCTACGTCCATGAGCAACGACAGCTTAGGTGAAACGTCGTCGCCACAAAATAATAATCCAGTTCCTCTGCGTTGTTTCTGATTGTGGTGAAAACAAAGAAGTCATCAACCAAACATCACCATCAGTGAGTCAGTAAGGGTACAATTATATTATAAAACCATTTACACTGTATTATTAATGTTATCTAATAAAATAAAACACAGTGTGACTCTCACATTCATATGTGAAAGTCAAAGGAACTGAAATATTTATGTGAGCTTTTCAAAAAGTCTGAAATAATTTAGAATGTTCAAGCGTCTTAATAAAGCCGTGAATTTTGACTTAACTCTTTATTTACTGTATTATTTAAATCTGTCCGTATTCATGAAATATTATATCTTATTCTGAATAGTTCACGGTGTAATAAAGAACTTTTTGGGTGACAAAATGTATTAAAATCATAAAATGTACAAATGAGATTTCAAAAGTGAAAAATAAAAGATGCATATAATTTTACTATGTTTGCCACAAACTGTGATATAAGCTGATTCAGGCTGATAACATTTATCAGTACTCGCCCTTTGACTTCCACAGTGATCATTTAAAAACTACTGAATGCACCCAGGTGATATACTACTGTATTAATACTGTATAGTACAACATAGTACTGATGTTGTGACTAAACTCAAACACTCGATCTGTGAAAATAAGACTAAAATATGAGACTGGGTTTTTAAAAACAATTCCACTGAGGTCAATGTAACAAATCAATAAAACATCAAGGCCAACTTGAAAGTATCGAGTTATGAAGTGTTTTCTTGTGCAGAAAGTAAAAACGCTCAGAAAGAAGCAGCTCCATTTCAGCGACAACTTAACCTGTGGCTGCTGAAAAGAAAACAATCAAATAAATAAACTATAAACGATGACGTTTTCAGTTGTTTTAACCTAAAAACACTGATATGGTGACTGCTTGATATTAATATCTGCTGAGGTTAAACTGAGATCATTTCCCTCCAACCAGACATCAGGTTGATGGGTGGAGTTTTACCATCCTGGTCTAAAAATCACGGCAAAATCATGAGAACTCACCAAGATTATGGAAATGATCATTTTTGTGACGTTTTATGTTTAAGTTTTGCAAAACTGCAATGAACTAAATCACCTTTTAGCAGAAATCCTATGTTTTAGAAGAAGTTTTATTAAACATTGCATTGACTCAGTGGGTTAGGTTATTCAACAGGGATTTTATTTCAATATTTTAACGTTGTGTGTTTTTTTTTAAAAGAGTTTGTCATGTTTTGGTTTCATTAAAAGTCTGTTGTAGATAGTTTTGGGTATTTCCTGCTCTGTAATCCGTGTTTATGTACCCCCTGGTTTCAGATCCATCCATTCATGTTCTGATCAGAACATGTTTTTGTTCTTTTCGGCTTCCTGCCGGGTGATTCTACTGCTCTTTGGGTCAGTTACCATGAGATTACCAGCAACATGAGGATCAAAAATGTGAAAAACAGAAATAACTGCAGAGTACATTTTCTACAAATATCCAAATGAGGCGATCCATGAGTCAGCGTGTTAGTTTTTGTTGTTGTGTAACCACTCTGACGTCCCTCTGATTGAGCTGATCTCACAGCTACACAGACTTCATCTGGTTTTTCAGGTGGACTGACTCATTGTTAGTCATTCTGATGAACTTTTTTCAAACTGGTGTGTCCTGGTGACGCACTGTGGCGCTCTGTCTGAGCAGCAGCTCATCGCATTGTGCTGCTATTGTGTTGTAGCTTCATGTGACCCGTTCATTCTCATGTTCTGTAAAAAGAGGCTCGTGTGACTGTTTCTGTTTAGGATGCTTTTAAGAAAATGCGTTAAACAGCTTTAGAGCCAACAACAAATAAAACATGAAGCACTGCGATAAGTAGAAAAATATTGACGTATAATGTTATTTCTACTCACACAGTGATTTAATAGTGCTTAGAACAAAGGGATATATTATAAATAACTGAGGAATTTGAATATATATTAGCAAACACGTCTCCTAAAGGCTGACCAGTATAATTGAGAGCGCAGGTGTGACGTTCAGAGGAAGTTCTGCTCATTAGGAGCTTCACAGAGCAACCAGCATGTGCAGCTGCAAAAGTGGAATGCAGCCCTTGTTAATACACCTGTGCTGTCCCTTATCCACAACGTTAAAATGTCTGCAGTGAAATATGTAAGTGTCACAATTCAAATCACTTTATTTGCAGAGTGGATTCACTTTATGGAAGCTAAATCTGAGACACTCTAACAAAATCTAACTGGTATCAAGTCAGTTTAACATCTGGGAAGTTGGTCAGGCCAGTTCAGTTCTTTTTCTAAGGCTTTTCCATAGTTTTGCCTTCAACTAGGGTCACTACTGTTAGCATGAGGCGATACCTGGACCCTACAGAGGTTGCAGGCAGTCCAACTCTACCAGAATGGTACATCCTAAAGGTTTGCTGTGTCTTCCTCAGTCTCAAGAGTATGGAGGAGATTCCAGGAGACAGACAGTTATTCTAGGAGAGCTGGACAGAGCGTTCAGAGGTCCTTAATCCATCAGCAGGACCACTATCTGCTCCTTTGTGCAGGAGGAACAGGGTGAATTCTACAAAGTGACCTCCAGTGGTGTGAAAGTCTGACCAAACCATTAGAACCAGACTCCTCTAGTGGGTCCTGTGCTCACTGCCCAGCAGGTCCTGGTGTCCTGTACTTTTCACAGATGAGAGCAGGACCACTTTGAGCTCATGTGACAGACGTGAAAGGGTCTGGAGAAGCTGTGGTGAACGTTATGCTGCCTGAGACTGGGTCAGTGATGGCCTGGGGAGGCAGATCCATGGAGGAACACACAGACCTGAACGATGACACCCTGACTGTCATCAGGTATCAGGATGAAATCCTTAGACACATTGTTAGACCTTCATATGTGCAGTGGGTCCTGGGTTCCTCCTGGTCTCATGTGGTAAGAGCATACAGGCAGTTCCTGGAGGATGAATGATCCTAATGACTGTCCTCCATCCTGGTCTGACCTGAATCCAGTAGAACATCTCTGGGACCTCATGTTTAGGTCCACCAGGTTGACCTCAAACTGTCCAGGAGCTCAGTGATGCCCTGGTCAGGATCTTCCATCCATCACCTCATAAGGAGCCCCAACATCAGGCTGTGAAGGTCAGGTGGGGGTCAAACAAACTACTGGGAACCATTCTGAGTCGCTGCAATGACATCACAGCAAACTGAACCGACCTGCTGCGTCAGTTTTCCAGTTGGTGACTTCAAAGGAATCTCTCTGTAGGTTGATCGTTTTCATCAAATGATGTAGCATCCTTTTGTTCTTCATGTGGAGATCCAACAGGATGATTTAAAGTTGAGATCTGATCAATGCGTTCCTTTAATTTAGTGTCAACCTGAGTCAATCAGGTCAGAATAAGTACAATTTTTATTAGGGATGGGTATCGGCATCGGTTTTCCGATAATATCGACCGATATTGGCAATATCGGTAAATATTGTTATCGGTTTTTCTAATGATGACACACATGACCTTTACATACCGTGCACATATTATACATCAAAGTGTTCGGCTACTTCTCCTCTCTCCCAAAATGTCAAAATATAACAAATCTGATGTATCGTTTTAGAGATATTTTTATTTATTTGGCACACCTTGCGTTAAATACTGTGTTTGTCTTTTTTTTATGAGGGCTACCACGCTTATATCGGTATCGGAAATTAAGAGTTAGACAATATCGGATATCGGTGAAAAAGCCAATATCGAGCATCCCTAATTTTGATATAAATAAACTAGACAGCTGAAGTGTTGAGCTGCTGGAGTCTTCATTTAAATGGTGACTGTTTGTTTGTGTGGGAGTGGTTGTGGTGCAGCTGGAGGATTTCTCCCCGTCTCTGGTGTCCTACTCAGGGGAATCTTAGCTGCTTAAGGATTGCTTTCCCATGAAGGGATTTCTCTTTGCTTTTTTTCCAAGGTATTAGTGGGAAACCACAAACAGTTGATGATTATTTGTATTTTTCCTCTCAGCCAATTGTCTTTTAATCCCCGTGAAGAAGCTTAAGAGTTAGATTTCTGCTATACACGGTATAATCTTTACACAGTGGCCACAAGAAAATGAAAGACTTTGGCCAACAAGCAAAGAGAAGTGTCCAGACAAGTCCCCTGAATAAAACCAGACACTTGCAGTCGTTTACTTTCACATCCGTGGAAATCCTCACCGTTCCTGGTGCTCATCGCGCTCCCATCTTTTCCGTTCTGTAACGGCGGTCCGACACCAACCAATGTGATATTAAATCATCTCCAAAGATAAAGGTGGTCCCTGGATAAAAAGTCAACCTTGCGTGGACTTTAAAATAAATTCCTTGAGGATTTTGTGTGTTGGTGACAGAAAACACGGCACGCAGCTGTAGTTCCAACTCCCGTCCTCTTTCCCGTAAAATGGCATCCATCAAAGTTAATGGGCTGCAATCATCACCACAAATACTCTGTCACACGTCCCACTGCTCGCTCCGGAGTAGTCAACTCCTAGTCAATGGGATGTAAAGAGTGACAAGCCTGAGGAGCACACTTCCCCCATATCATTAACAACAACAACACCGAGTGAGAATTGGAGAAGAATCCAGAAAGTTTCTCCAGGTTCAGGGTTTTGTTTATTTTTAGGAGCAACATTTATTAGACGCTCATCACGAGACAAGCAGTCAATAAGGCGCCCGTTGTCACCCTGTGAGAATAATTCTTATTAAAGCGTGCCGCTCCGCTCCGCTCGCTAACGACAGATCTGCTGTGTGCTGGATAGATTCACTCCACCAGCAGCCAAATCTGCCAGCTTCAAATCACATCTCGCTGCATCCTGTTTGTCTGCTTATCTCCAGGCTGTATGCTGCTGCTGCTGGACGTCTGATTATTACACAGGTGCACACTTTCACACAAAATGACAGAGGACATCACATAAAGCTCAAACTGGAGCCTCATGCTGACCAGCTACTAACTGAGCCACTGTAATCTGTAATCCAACCATAACTAGAGCTAACCAGCCTTTAAATGCTGGGATGGATCATTCTGTGAGATTCAGTCCCATTAATAATGAGCACATAAGCATTAAATCACTATATATTTTTGCTTCTGTCGTGATTTTTGATTTTTCTCTCCTCCCACAGCTCTGAAAACACACATACAACAACATGTGGCTCAGCTATGATTTTTTGTTGCAGTACTTTATACACTGTAGGTGAACTTTGCAACAAACTTCAAACAATTTCCACGAACAGAATAATGGGGTTTTGGCTAAATGATTGAGGAAGCTCAGCCTTGTGTGGAGCTCTAGAGCTCAGGCAGACGCCAGAGGAGAAACGTCATTTAAAGTTTCAACAGGTCCCAGAAAGTTCAGCTTTAACTGACGGAGTCAGACATCGCTGATAGTTTTTACACCAAAACACTTCAAGTTTCATCGTTTTTGAAGATTTTACTTTAAATTTTCATTACATTTTTTTATTGTCATGATGTCACACTAACTTTTGAGTCGTCCAAATTTTGTAAAACAAACTCTTTTAAAGCCATATTGTGGATTATTTCAGTAATACGGAAGCGTATTGCATTCACCCGAAAAAAATAAAAAGCTCTGTTTTTCTGAATTAACGAGATACGTTTTACAAAAATAAATTTAAAAGGCTCGTTATCTCGTTAATTCAGAAAAACAGAGCCTTTTATTTCTTTCGGGTGAATGCAATACGCTTCCGTACAGTAAGAGAGCACTTTTTTAATCCAACGTCCCAACAGCTCCTCCTCCCAAACACCTTGACATTACTTCGGTTCGGTCTGTAAGCTGGACATAAACTGAAACTCTTGCTCAAAAACAACGATTACATTGTAGGGTTTAATCACTCACAGTTATTTTCTCACAAAGTAAGAGGCTGCCCTCTCTGTCCCTGCTGTGTTTGATTCATGGCTTTAGAACGGCAGCTGATGTTCTGAAGCTACAGGAACGGAAATAAGAAAACGCTCGGTCCAGAATGAGTCCTCCACCAAAATAAACGTGTATCCTTGGCAAGCCTTGCCATTCTGTGAGGAGAAATGCTTAAAAATAAAAATAAATCTCTCAGCATCGAGGGAATGGAGGACTTTTTAGTAGTAATGAGCTCTGACTGTCTCCTCCATTATGGCTGAAACTACAGAGAAACACAGGGAGCGTCCTGTACGAGAGCGCCCTCTACTGCTACAGGACGAAGGGGAGTCTTCATCAGACTAACAGATGTTGTGGAACTCTACCCATAGATCATAGTTTAGACCTGAAATATCATTTAAAACATTTAGAAAACTTTGATACAAAGAAAAATACTCCACCTAGGGGCTTTAACACCTCCAAATTTTACACTTCTACAATGTATCCATCAAAATGAAGGTATTTTTATCGCCCAGTGTGTTTCACGTTGCTGTTTAACTAATAGTTTTCTATAGAAAGTCATCCAGAGTGAAGTTTCTTCTCCTAAACTCCATCTCATTACGATTTAGCTTTGACTTTTCTCTTCAAAACAGCAAGTGAAGGGTCTATTTAACTTGCCTTATTTGCCATAGACATTCAAAGCCAGATCTTTCTTCTGCTTACAAATATTCTTATCAACAAAGCTTATCATTTTTCTCAATGAGACTTTTGGTTTGTGGATTTATTTCTGCTGTGCTATTCTTTCTCTTTGTTCTGTGAAGAATCCCGTGAGAGACATAAGGAGACAAGTGCGTGGTTACCATGGTGACCCTGATGAGCCACTAGCAACAGCCCTAACATTTTATTTAATTTCAATTCTCTTTACACTCCTTATGAAATGTATATATAATAAAGTAGGTGCTTTGTCACAGCTTAGATTTGTTGATGTTTTAGAATTTTAGGCATGAGCTGCGTCACACTTCAGAATTTCTTCAAAAATGTTCTAGTTTTTAGTTAAAGCTTCGATCTGTGGACAAAAACCTACAACTATGGGATAAGGTTTGTTCCAAAAGGATCAACCAAAAAATACTGTACAGTCACACACAAAATACATCAAAACAAAGCTACCAAAAAGATTTCAAAAGCCCCCAAAAAAAAACCGAATTCATAATTAAATTTTGTTTAACCAAAATTTTATTTTTACTTTTTAACAACTCATATTTTATTTCTTTGACACACCTTTTTGCGCTGATTCATTCAGACCATTTAGGCTTTTATTCTGAAGGGCACATTCAGTTTTGCTTCTGCTCTAAGTTTTTGCTTTTGAAAGAAAATCTTAGGGGAAGGGGCTTTCCAGTGCTTCAATCTCATTGGTTATGAGGGTTTGGAGTTGGTGGCTCCATACCAATGACAAACAGCTAGAGCCACTTACTCCAACCTCTCATAACCAATGAGATTGAAGCACTGGAAAGCCCCTCCCACTGAGAGTTTTTTTCATAAGCCAAAGCAAAAACTTCAGCAGAAACAAAACCAAGGTGCAGCAAAAGCAAAGAGCTGTCGGCAGAACCAAAACATGCCCTTCAGAATAAAAGCCTAAATGATCTGAATGAATCAGAATTAAACGAGAACTAAAAAGGTGCGTTAAAGAAATAAAATATGAATTGTTATGAAGTAAAACTAATTTTTTGCTTTTGCTTTAGTGATATTTTTGCTTTTGATTCACACTTTTGCTTCTGAAATGTTCATTTTGATTGCTTTATTTTGATATATTTTGTGTGTGACTGGATATTTGGATTGATCTTTTTGACACAAATTTTATCCCATATAAAACAGGCTCTGCCTAAAGGCTGGAATTAATTACATCTTGAACACTGGGCCTTATTACAAGTTCTACAGAGCAAGTTGAACTTAGCTCAGTCACACTTACAGTTTCTTCACACATAGTAAATTATAACGTGCCCTCCTGAAACGCCACGCCATGCCAGTGTCGGGATTGACTGCGGAGTTTCCGACTGAAGAAGAGCCACTCTGTCAGTGAGCCCAACATGAGCTATCCCCAGTAGTACTGCAGCTGTGCAAAACCTAGCTAGCAATTAATTTGCCATGAATGGAGATTAAAGGTAATTATGCAGCCTACATGATAGGCACCCAGCTAAATATGGAGCTAAATTATGTCTTGATCACACATAAATATCATTGTGGGCTTAAAGTGCTTTGTCTAATGGGGTTCCTGGACGACTGTGAGATTAACGCAGCCACTCAAGTTTTCTCTGCCTTTATTATCAAGCATCTCTTCGGCGACAGCTGACTGAGAACGAGCTTCGGCACTTTGATGTTGTTCAGGAGGAAAATCGTATCGAGTTTTCCTCAAATGCGTTCTTGTCCAACACGTCTACCTGTCTTGGCATGATGGACTTGCACGGCAGATTGAGTTCGTGCAGATCAATGTTCATTGATTTGATTGCACTGCAGATGTAAGGGGGAGAGAGAGAGAGATTCCTAAAAATCTGAGAGCATGAAAAGAACCTGGTTAGTTAGAGACGGCTCATCGTAAACCGTCTAATCCTTGATGGTGTTGTGCACAGATTTGTTGCTGCGCCGTACAGGACTATCCCATTTTCATTGCCAACATTTCCATCACTTATTGTAATTAAATAACATATTCAGGGAGTGCAGCAGCTACATTTATTCTATAAGTTAATGACACAGCACTTTTATGTGTTTGTAGTTCCTCTCCAGCCCTCACAAACACACATATAGAGATTACTCTCAGTGTCGGGCATGGCAGCGCTCCAGGACCAACGTCCCTTATGCATTTGTGTGTTTGATAGGATGTTTTAGCTGTAGCATCCCCACAAGACAATTTGTGAACTTCAACAGATGGAGAAGTCCAATTAGAAAGCGGGCAAATGAATTGGGGGGGAATGGGAGACAAACGTTCCAGCTCTTTGTCTCTCCCTAAGGACACACAGCCAATCTTAGAGCACAGGTACAAAAACGACATCACATAATTTAAAAGGAAAACATGAAAACAGGAAGGAATGGGTTATAAAAAAAAAACAAGGTAATTTGATTTTTTTTAATGCTGTGCGCTCAAAAAAAAAAAGAAGAGGGGACCAAATCCGCTTGCTCCACATCTACATTATGTATAAATATTTCCTTCTGTTGTCTGATTCTTCAAGGGCAGACAACCCACAAAGCAATTTCCTTGCCATCAGCCATGACCAAAAATGGAGAAGAAATGGAAAAAGTGCTTAAATATAGCAACCCCGTGGGACGGAGGAGGAAGGGCGAGCTGCGGTGTGATTAAAACGAATAACCTTCGCTCAGTCACAATTGTTAGCGGGACATTCAAATGTGCTGTCAGTCCTGGGAGCCTTTAACCTGCCCGTCCTTAAAGTTTTAACATCGTTATTCATCAGGAGGCCCGTCCTCTGGAGTGACAAACATGCTGAAGTTATGAGTAATGGGAGTTATGTCATTAAGTACGGTGACCCTGGGTCAGTTTAATTCAGGCTTCAGCTCCCCCATGCTGCGAAGGCAGACTGCAATAAACCCTTTGATGGCTGATAGATGGAGTGGATGCAAGAGCAGGTTTCATGAGCAAAGTGACCTTTTGACTCTGTTTTTATTCTGACCTTAAATTAGTTTTTTATGTGTTTTTTCCTTATATTTGACAAGAGAACTCTTTAAGGAAATTAATGGCGTCTTTATGCACTTAAGGTGATGTGTGGTAGTGAATCTGGCTCTGGAGGCAGTCAGCAGATGTTGCAGGAGAAACATCTCAACCCTGGAACTTCCACAGTCTCTCCCCTGAAACCGTCTTCATGTGGACCCAGTCCTCTCAGTCCGCCCTCACACATGTTTACTGTTCACTTCAAATCTCTGGTCCCAACAAAAAAGAGAGAAAAATCCTGATATATTTACAATCTGTTCATATTGTAAATTGTTGCTTGGGGTATCAAAGAATACCATTTTGCTTGTCCTCAATAAAAACACAACAGTTTCACAACAGAAAACCACAATGCTTAGAAATACGAGCTGCAGTTTTACCCTGCTGTGAGGTGGTTCTGTTTCTGTGAAACCGCCAGTGCCGCAAAACCACTAAAAGTTCTTTGGATCCCTTAGACTGTTGGTGTTTGGAAAAATGCAACAAAAAAAATGAAAATTTCAGGTGGAATCCCATTAAATTGGTATGTTTGATTCTAGTGTTTTTATATGGCTGGGTCACACACTGCTAAAACTGATTTCTAAGAAAATTTTAAAAGCCTTCTTTTAGACATTTTGTCTTAATTTTGTCTGAAAAGAAAATATATTTACAGCCCTACTTGAAAAAGTCTTCTTAAATATACTCAAATTTTCTAGATTTGAGAAAAAAAAATCTGCCAGTGGGGTAAGAAGAAGTTGCTTGACTAGATTCCTTAAAAATACTGGTAGATAACTTTTCTGCAACAGGCTTTATGCACAGAGTACTTAGTAGAACTTCTGGTTTAAAATTAACTCGTGGGACCATTTCCGGTTCCGTTTGAAACGTGAAGACTTCCAGAGTTAGAGTGCATTTCCAGCTAAAGATATTGTTTATAATCAAAACAAGTGATAGTATAGTATAGTACAGTATGATATATATATTATAGCACTAAGAAATGAAGCCATCATATAAGTATCAGCGGACGGGAAGCCTCGACAGCTGAACACTGCTGTGTTCCGTTGTGTACCGCATCAGCTGAATAGAATTCATCAGTCCGTTTCCACACATTTCACTGAATAAATAACTACAAAAAGGAAGGATTGTGAACTTAAGAAGAGAAACGTGATCATTTCTAACCACACCGTGTCTGCAGTCCACACTTTGAGTCAAAGAGCCGAGTGAACGAGGCTAAAGGCTAATGCCTGGCGCGGCGCCGTTCGTGTGTTATTTCACTGGAACAACTATTCTTTTGGTGAATGAAGACTTGGTGTTTGATGACGTACAGCTAGACCAGAGAAAGGTGAAAGTTGGGAAGCAGTTGGAGCCCACAATCACGGCTATATTAGTGCTGGGAAATTTAACGCGTTAATTGCATTAATTAATTTGGAAGACAACGCGTTAAAAAAATTAACGAAATTAACGCAACTTATGTTTGAAGCAAGGCGGAGCACTTGTCAGCATCAGATTTCCTACAGCTCCTTACGCAACCCGTGTCCTCCCTCCCACCCGCTCCTCAGATCTCATCAGTTCACCGGTCTACCCGGTAGCGGAACTCAACTCTCCGCTCCTTCCACCGTGAAAACCGAAAGTAATCGGCGGTGAAACTGGACGGTCTCTAGTCTTTAAGGTTTATTCCTGCTCCTTTCTCGCTGTATGGTTCGGTCCAGTTCAGCAGGGAGCAGGTGTTACGGCTCCAGTCCCGGTCTGACACCGAGGTCCGAGCGGACGGAGGTGTCAGTTCGCCTTGGTACGAGAAACCCAGACCCTACCCCTATCTGAAAAGTAAAACCAGTACTGGACCAAGGCGATCCCATTCCCACACTAGTCTTTAAACAACAGAGACCTGCGTGACTCGGACCCCTCATTGAAAACGAGGCAGACCGTGGGTCAGTTTGAACACTGCAAAAAATGATTCTCTCATAGTGTTTCCACATGTTGGAAATCTTTTATTATGATTTTAAAACAATACCCTTCTGAAATTGTACATAAAATGAACAAATAGATTTATAAAGTACTGTATTTAGGGTCTGTCCAGTTTTAGTCAGGAAGTTTTGTTTTTCAACTGTTTTGAACTGAAATGCATTTTAAATGCATTTTTTAAAATAAATTATAAATGCTTTAAAAATGATTTTTATAAACATTTTGGCATATTTCTTGGATGGACATTGTAAACTGCATGTAATTTCTTTTTTCTGAAAAGAAGCGATTAAATGCGATTAATCGCAATTAATTTTGTTCAGATTTGCGATTAATTAGTTAATTTATTTTAATCGATTGACAGCACTAGACTATATATATTTGTCTCACTGTGTTTTGATGATGGAAGCTACGAGCTAACGCTGTTAGCTTACCTTCATATTCATGAATAAAGCTGGTTATTTACAGATTAAAGTCCTTCACCCGCTTGCTCGCAGACGTCTCTGTGTGTTTTTCAAAAATCCGGTGGACATCGTCTACCGTGATGCGTGGCAGGTCTTGAAAAAAATGCGTAAATTGGTAAATTTGGTCCGGTCTGCCATAGGAATGCATTGAGCCGACGGTAGGGGGGATGGCTTATCCTAACCAGGAAGTGACCATGCATAAACCCTATTAAAATACTTTGCTAGTTTTAAGTAATCTAGCAAGCAACTTGTGCTTATCCCAGCTACAATACCACAATCTACAAAATTTGACCATATTTAAGAAGATTTGGCTTGTTTCAAGCAGGACTGTAAGAATTTTTCTTTTCAGAAAAAAACAAGTTAAAATGTCTAAAAACAAGTCTTTTTTAACTTTCTTAGAAATCTGTTTTTGCAGTGCATGGGAATATTAAATAACTGGAAACAAATTACAACTTAACAACAAAGTGTTTTAATCTTAGCTCAGTTTGTTCCTAATTTACTCTCCTTTTATTCCCAGTTAGATGACCAGCCACTCCCAAAGTTATCTCATGTTTTTTGCACTTTGACTGAATGAAATTAAACTGAGTGTTCAGGATAGGATCCAACTCTGACTATTACGAGAGGATACGTTGAGCATATTCAACGTGTTCAAAATTTGAACAACACAAAAACAAGACCCTGTGACTCAAAAGTACACGAGATATTTTGGACACTCTCCTGTGGAAACCCTTCACAATTTGTCATCAACTGCCTCATCCCAGTGAGGAACTGGCTGACTTCTGCAGGCTATTGCTGCTTTACCATGGCTGGGAATTGAAGACAGTAAAAAATATTTATTAAACGCAAAAATTAAAATACATTGATGTCAGTTTGTGAATTTTTGCTCACACTTGTGTCCTGCTGCATAGAGGCACAGTTGGTTAGCATTGTTCCCCTGTGACAAGAAGGTAGCTAGCTCTAATTAGAGCTGGGGTAGAGCAGGTGTAGAGGTTGCATGTTCTCCTGGTGAGATGTCTTTGGTTGCCGTGGTTTCTTTCCTTAGGCTAAAAATCTGAATGTCCTCAGTGTGAAAGTGTGAATGCATGATTGTCTGTCTTGTTTGTCTCTGTGTGGTTGTGATGGACTGGAGACCTGTCCAGTGCATCTTGCCTCTCGCCCAATGGCCTGTGGAGAAACAATCATGCAGCTCTGAACAAACTATGAATGTATGACGCAACACAGAAAGTTATCATCCGTGTTTGTTTGATTGTTTCTTTGATGCTTCTTGGCAAATTCTCCTACTGCTGAAAAGCCTAATTAGTCATCTTTTCTACACCATGTAAGGATCATGCATCTGTTGAATGAGCAATAAATCTAAATGTGTGATTAGAGAAAACGTGTCTAAATCCACTGCAGTGTCCTCCTGGTATTGTGCTGTGCATCAAATGCTGCCAGCTGTGTTCCAGTCTCAGGTAGAGTGACCAGCACACCTCGCTGGTTGACCTTCAACAGCTCGAAATGGGACTGGACTGGTGACCAGTATGAGTATGAGGAGGAGGCAGGCTGGTAATGGACCTACTGAGGATCCTGACAGAGTAAAGATTGACAATTTGTGTTGTTCTTTCCTGATTACTGTGGGGAAATGCAATCATCCAGTCAACCAAGCAACTAAGATCAGGAGTGAATATCAACAGGAGACTTTGGAACATTAAGCTGTGTTGCTCTTTCCATGGATGCACGATCCTTACATGTTATAGTTACGGTGACTAATCTGGCTTTTCAAATGTATAAGACTGCATTGTTACAAAGAAATAATCAACCAAACACAAGTTTCCTCACTCTTTGTGCTGTAATGGGACAGTTTTTTTATGAGCATCTAGAGCAGGGGTGTCCAAACTTTTCAACTCGAGGGCCGAAATCGCCAAATGTAAAGTACTCGAGGGCCACAAAAGTTCGGGTTTTTTCTTAAATAAAAAAAGAAAGGCAAAATATGATTTATTTTATTTGCTCTGCTCACAAATTCCTTATCAATGCATCATTTTAATGAACAGAATCTTTGCGAATACGAGACGTACAGGGATGTCATATACGTTTGACTCAATAAAAAAAAGCATTAAAGTGATAATGTGCAACTTTCTCATATTTTTAAATCTTCTCCTTGAGCCAGTCTGTGCTAATCTGACTCTTTACAGAGTTAATGAAAAGTCACGTAGCCCCATCTGGTGGTTAGATCCAGAATACCACGATTGCAAGATCTCCGTCGCCGTCACGGTACCCAGGAAGTCACGTGTCTCACGAGGGTTAGGCTAACCCAAAGTGGCTAGCTGTTATGCTAGCTCTGGAGTGTTTTTAGCTCATGATTCCTGATTTTTCCCATCTCTCCCTGCTTGAACACAGCTGATTTCTTTGAAGGAGTAAATAACCGCTCCTGTAGAAAGCTATGAAGGCTGAGGAGACATTTCAACAGGTAGATTTAGGCGTTTAGAAGCTGAAACAATATGCTAACTTGTGTAATGCAGTGATTTAAAACGGACACCAGAGGGAGCCCAAAACAAGGAAAACTGCATATTATCACTTTAAAGTCACTGGATCTGATTGGTCGACCGTTTTTAGTTCAAATCTTGAGTCACGTTTATGAACAGAGCTGACAAGCCTGCTTTTCAGTAAAAGTTAGTGAAAGTTTTGGTTCTTTTTACCAAGAAATTCAATTATCTGGAAAATCCTGATTAATAAAATCAAATACTCTGATTAGATGGTAAATTCTGCATTTAAAAATTCTAATTTACCAGTATTTTTGTTTGTTGGGTCTCTTAGTGAAAATCTAAACATAGAAATATCAGAAATCATCTTTCTGCATCAACATCCTGCAGGAGGACTTAATTATATCATTCTTAAAATTCAGCTGAGGGCCACACGAAATCTCTTTGAGGGCCACAAGTGGCCCCTGGGCCGCACTTTGGACATGCCGGATCTAGAGGATCTGACCAGCCTTTACCATAACATTGATAAAAGGGGATGAAATGTAAAGTACTGAGCTAAAAACCTGGATCCAATAGGAGACAGAGCTGGCCACCATACAGACGTTTGACCTGTGAGCACAGTTTCATGAAAAGCCATAAAACTGTGCTCCAGTATTTAATAACTATCGTTAAGTTTCCCTAACTGGCTCCACCATGCCATCCTTTTTTTCCAGCTGACACAACGAGCTCGTTTTCACGTCCAAATGTTCTCAGATATCAGCTCCCGAAACGTGCCACTTGTCTTCAATAACAGGGAATTAGGTAACCTGATGGTGGTGAAGGTCACGACATCATCTTCAGCACTGCTCAGTGCTGATGGGCACTTTCAATTATTTCTTGACAGTTAAATTTAATTGTTCAAACAGCTGATAAATGAACGATGTAATATTACGTTTTCGTATAGTCCGGAGACTCGTGACAGACTGACAGACTTGCAGGGAAAGAAAAAGAAAAAGATCCAACTTGCCTGATTTACAACTCTAGAAAATGCAAGTTGAAAGCCTCTTTCATTAATCCTCCACTGACTGGAACATTCCTGCTTCTTTCAAACTCACATTTCCAGGCTTTATCTTCTAAATTTGAAGTCTCTCTCCGAGCGCAGATAACCCGGATGACAACACGGTGACATAATCTGCTCTTTATAAAGCTCCTCAAGATCCACTGAAGACATTGTGTAACTGCTTTTACGAGCTGCGTGCAAACAGCGCTCCTCTCCGTGAGCTTCCACCTATAAAGCTGATAGAGCAAAAATATTAATTAAACTCAGATCTGAATGACTAACCGGCTTGTAAATTTATCTTTACGGTGGGTGAGAAATGACACAACCTCTGTGCTGTAAATCTAGTCAGAATGCTTGCTCTTTCAAAACAAAAAAACAAAAAACACAACAAAAACAGCCCAGCAGATTTCCAGATACTGCAGATCATGAATGCACACGCTGCAGACTCAGAGTTAGGGGGCCATTTGGTTGAGGAAGCTGATATCCAGCGGCTGCTCTGTGTGGAATCGCACATCAAAGTTAATCTTGCGCCGTCTGCTCTGGTGCTGCAGAGCACTAATCTGCTGTCAGTGTGATGAGGCTCCTGGACCGGTTCCCCTTTCCAGCACACAGCCACTAATCCACAAGACCTTTTCCCCCCATTTTTTTCCCTCGTTTTTCCCAGACGACAACAACCGCCGCAGCTTTGACCTTGAGTACTCATCTGGTCAGTAATATTAAATCACAACAATAGCTTCACCTCTGACATTAGTTTTTTCTGTGTTTTTGATGTTTCGGAGACACGACGAGATATAAACGCTGATGTTTCTATGGCTACCATTAATATTAGGGATATACCGATACTGGTATCAGTATTGACCCGATACCGGTATCGGTTAAAGTTACCCGATACCAGTGGCTTCACTGTCTGCGACTTGTGATTTCTGTTGTAGTTTCCTATATTGAACACTAGGGGGAGCTATTGAGCTAAAGAGGAACAGTGTGGGTTGAGAGCTGGAGATGGTGCCAAATAGTTCATTTTATTTGGTTAAAATGTGGAAAACTGCAATAATTTCACTGTGAAATCACAGAAAATTGTTATTTTTCACCTTATATTTTAGTTTTTTGATAATTTTTATTAATATATTTTATTTTTTTATCTAACTCAGTTATTTGTTGTAAAAAGCAGAGAAGAAAAAATAAAACCTGTATTCCAATTTTTTGCATTTTTTTGTGTGGTAGCGGTATCGGTACTCGGTATCGGCGAGTACTCAGATTTAAGTATCAGTATCGGATCGGTTTTGAAAAAAGTGGTATCGGTGCATCCCTAATTCATATTACCCATAAAGCACAGTTTTCACCTTTGACCTCTCTTCAGACCAGAGGAAAAGCGAGCCGTTAAATCAAAGCTGTTAAAGGAAATGCCACAACTCTCTCCTCATAGAGAATTAAAAGATGAGCTCATTAGCATAATCGCTTCTCTGTCTGATCATTTCACTTTATTATCAATTTTGTGTCAAATCCATCGCTTCAGCAGCACCACTGTTACCCCTACTAATCCCACTTCTGACGCCAAGGATGGTCATGTTACGCTCGCCCTCCTAGACCGGGCGTAACACCACCCTTCTTTTTTGATGTTGTAATTGCATTATCAAAGTCTTACACCAGTGTATTTTTAGACTTTCAGAATTAATGCAGAGATCTAAACATAGAACGACAAATTAGACTGAGCGCTACGTTTAAGTCGATTTGACCCAGTTTTGCCGTGACCTTACTGCTTTAAGACTTCCCTTCTAACTCACTCAAATGATCATCTTCACATTTGCATGCTCGTGAGGTAACATGCTATTTAATAGGCACATGCAGACACTTGTAAAACCTCCTAAAAATACGGAACGGCAATTCATCTAGCAATTAAAAGAAAGTGCCACGAGGAATTGCCTCTAATTATGACGACGAGGAGCTGAAGTAAAGGTGACTTGGCATATAATAGCAAGGTAATGGGGGTGTTTTTTTCACACAGGACAGCGGTTGTTGCTCGAGTGTCACCGGGTGTAGCCTGAGAGACGGGAGAGGTGCAGAAGAAAAGAAAAATGTCAAGCAGGGATGTGCTAGCACTGCATGATAATAGAAAAAGAGGTGGATTTTGGAAAAAGGGGGGAAGAGAATGAAGCGTTTCATCTCCTGCCCGTAGTTAGAGAGGCAGGCAGGTCCGGGCAGAGGAAGGGTGAGTCAAAGTCAGGAACGGAAGAGCGCCGGAGAGGAAAGGCTTTTTATCATCCCTGACTCTTAAGAAGATCTCCCAAATGAGGGAGGGCGTGCATGCTAATGTCAAAGCCGCGGTGATAACTAGCCGCCTAGTTTTGCAGGGTTAGGGTTAAGCTGGGATTTGGAGGGTTGAGGGAATACATGTTTGATATGTGAGCAAGAGCTGAGGTGCCTTTGCCAGAGCTATACACGTGAAGGATTATTCTATAGGGTTTATCTGTCTCTCTGTGGCTAAAAAGAGCGATTTTACTGGTCCTCATTGAGTCTGTGTGGCTCCTGAGTCTCTGGAGGGAACGTTAAGCCAGAGGATCAAAGCTTCATTGATAGCGCTGCACCATAAAGTCGTCATTTACTTTTGCACTAAATGGAGTGTGCTTTGTGGATGTTTCCATGGACTTCACGTTCCAACCTTCAGCTCAGGACACTGGAACCGGGCTGGACTGTGGAGGAAAACGGGAATAAGCTACAGGAAGAGCGCTTCTGGAAGGAATGTGTATCGACCAAGCCTTTCACTCCAGAGTTTTGAATTAACATCATCTTAAGTTGAGAAATGATGGAGTTACAGGTGTTTTGGTCAAAATCTTGAAAATAGAGATGAATTAGCTGTGGCAGACATCTTGAATGGGGTTGATTCCAAAGGTTATTTGGTCGTACGCCCAGAGATGACCTTCTTAAAGTTTTATTAAAGAGCATATCTTAAGTTAGACGCTCCCTTAAACAAATGTTTAGATAAATATAAACTTGTTCTGAATAAAAATTTACACAAATTCAACTTATTTAGGCTTTTGGAGTCATTTTTGTAAAAATGTTCTATTTTTTCGCCAAAACGGACGTGACGTCAGCATAGGGAGACCTTTCGTTCTCTATATATAAAAATATGGCGTTTAATACCGGCTCTAACACAGATAAACCTTTAAATATTTACAATTTCTTAATAAAGTTGAACTTTATTTATTATTTTGGGTTTATTCTTTATATAATTAGCAGATATTAGACAACAAAACTTACATTACACGGCTGTATTTGCTGAGGACCTGATGGATCCAGATCCTAGGCTCCTCCTCCTCCCTGCCGCATCCAGACACGTTTCAGGGTTTAGTGAGTCGGGACGGGTTGGATCGCTGTCTGTTTCCATTGTAAAACCGGTCCATACAACCAAACTGGACCGCTCCATTCATGGTCTCGTTTCAGGGTTTGGTACGTTCGATGCGGGTCCTCCTCGTTCGATCCGCCGTTTCCTCAGAGCGTTTCCTCCAGCTGTCGGACCTTCGCTTCAAGTCATACCAGCGCTGTCCTTACTGGGCTTTTCATTTCTCCAGCAGCCTGGTCCATTTGAGTCCTTTAGCTGCACAGCTGATGCTACATGCTAAGGTCGGACCTCTAGAGTGCCGACAGACGAGGAGGCATGCGGGGCTGGGTCGGTCGGTGGGTCCCTCGCAGTCCGCGGGTGGACGTGAACTGGTCGGGTCCAGCGTTATAGGAGGGATTGTTTTTATCTTAATAAAATAACTTCTCACCATAGTTATAAAGTCATATAATAACGGCACTCCGGAGTTTGTTCTGCTCGTCACAAGCAGAGGTCAGACTGTGTTATTTCCACGCCCTAACCGTACGGCTCCATTCCATTTTTAGCTTTAAAGAATCGAACACAATGATTAACACAAACAACTGTTACACAACCTCCACACAACAAAGGGCTCAAATGATCATATTTATGGGATTATTGATCGTACAGAGTGTTAAATTATCCTACAAATACTTTATCTACATCTGACAGCACTGTAAGCAGCGCCACCTAGCTGGGAGCTCCCTCTGATGACGTCACAGGTCCACATATGAAAAAAAAAAAAAAAAGTGTTTTTAGAAGCTTTGCAAAAAGGGGCTCTTTTGACTAGAAAAATGGTTTAAAAAAGGTATTGTAAAACAAAATACCCTCAATAAACATTTCAAATAGTATTTTTGGACAGAATTTTATCTGAATTTAAAAAAAAAAGAACTTTGAATTTGCTCTTTAAAACCCATCCAGTGGGTTCTAAAGTCAGATGACTGGGTGTAGCTCTTAAAGCAGGGATGACTCCTGACTGGTCTTCATCAGAAGAGAGAATAAAGACATGAATTTAACTTTGGCAAAGTTTAAACAAACATCTTACGCACGGTGGTTAAACTATGTGTTTCATCTCGTTTTATTTAACATGACGCCACCATTTAGCTCAGAATCTGTAAAATTGACTTTGCCATCTTTGCGTTTGTTCATTAACTGAGGTGGCCATCTTGAATTTGGTTGAGCTGTACATCCAGTGACTTCCTTCTGAAAGTTTCATTTGAATCATCCAGTGGGTCGTGAGTTATTTTGCTATCGCGCACACAGGCTCAGGCAAAAATATGATCACTTTCCTTTTGGCAGCAGGCGATAAAAAAAGAAATATCTGCAACATCACAATTGATTTCTCCGCAGTTCAGCTTTCAGTCAAAACAAGTCACTTTCAGACCAGGACGCTCACCTGACGGGAGCTCGTCTTTCTCTCCAGCTGTTGTTTCACAGATTCTGACACTTGAGCGCTCTGCTTCTCTCGTCTGCAGACAGCGTGACCCTTTGGCTCTCTTCTATCTCTGGTCTCCCATCTACCCCATTATGTTATGCTGCTCTGCCAGCCCCCCCCCCTCCCTTATCACCTGCAGTGAAAATCTAGCAGGCTAATCCCAGCGCCTGTGGGATTCCCCTCTCTATAATGATGTATATCTGAGGGATAGCATCAGAGCAGCATCCTATCAGCCCACACACTCTTAATCCCATCAGTCTTTGGTGTCCAAACCCGAGAGAGGCAGCGTTTTGGATGTTGCGCTCCCGCCCTGAAGCCAGCTAGAGATGCTGCGCGGAGCCACAGGGATGATGCATTGCATTTTGGGATCATGTTTGAGATCGAGTTCATTTGTTGTGTTTCGGATTCTGTAAACCTCGTGGTTTATCTCCCAACGCCGCACCGCCACACGCTGCAGCCACTGCATTAAAAATGCGTGCCGGCTGTTTTCTCTTCGTGATGCTACAGACATTTTATGTGCACTCTCCTGCAGTCTGTTCACAGCGGAAATAGATAAATACGGAATGTGCTTAATATTTTAGCGCCGCTCGTGACGATGCAAAGCAGGATTGGAACATTCATTTACCTTTTTCTGTCCTGTAACTAACATTTACCGTGCATTTGACTTTTCTCGCCACCTGCTCAGATCCACAGTTAGCATACGGCCTTTTATTTTCCACAAAAAACTAAATATTTGATGAGAGCTCTTAATATGACAGAAGCACCCTCACAACCTCTCCTGTACTACTCCATAAATCTTGCAGTCTCCACAAACACAACTGCAGAAAATTTATATCATCCTGTCACTCATGTTTGTACGTCTTTGTGGCATGCACGCCGTATAATCTGTTCCCCTCAAACTCTGAATTCATACTTCATAGCATGATGGAGTTCAGAAAGAAAATTACTTTTTTTTCAATACATCTATTATTTAACTGTCAGCAAGGATGAATACCGTGCTCTTTCGGCTTTGTGGAGAAGCTACGGAGATTGTTGTGCAGCGTTACTCCATTTGCTCCTTGTCATGACTTTTATATAAATACAGGCTTTTCTTGTTTGGTCAGGGTAATGTCTGGGGTAGTCCGTGTTAAGTCTGAAGGAAAAAAAACGTAAGGATATGTCCACTCTGGCACCCTTTAATCTTCTGCTGTAGCTTGACATGGCATCACTTTTTTGGGGGTGTATGTAATACTCCCCAGCCCCTTCCACTGCCTTGTTATCCCTGCACAGTTTTAATGCCTCTCTCTGTCGTTATCAACTTTTCCGGTACAGTCGGTGACAGTATCGGACTTTTGGAATAATTGACAGGTTCTGGTCTCACAGGTTTGGAGTGCTTGTCTGTGCTGTTGGAGCCACTGAGCTGTGAAACTGGGCTAGAAAATTACCTCAGGAAGCATGATAGGGAGGCGTGTGCAATCAGATGGCTGGTGAAGGTCAAACCAAAAATTATGCATTCATGGAAATATCAATGACAGGCTGAGGACGCTCGATACGCGGGGAAATTTACAGCTCTAAACTTTTAGAAACCACATCCATGAGCTTTTTATTTTTATTTTCCTGCAGCAGATCCTTGTGTTTGGTGAGGACTGGACAACGTGACGTTAAATCAATGTGACTGAAGGAGATAAGATTGAAATTAATTTGAGACTCAGATTATCTAGGTGCTTCACAGAGAACAGTGCGCTTCATTCATCTTCATTCTCATCAGCTGATTAATCAATATAGTTAATGTATTAATCAAACTAGTTTCATCTCATTGCTTCTCATTAAAAAAAATCAAAGTTTTGTAGATCAAAATGTGGACTGATGAAAGAGATTCAATATCTTCAGTATGACAGATTTAATAAAACCGTCCAGCTGCTCCACCATCTCCATCAAAGCATTTTATAGAATTATGTATTTCTTTCATTTGAACTTGACCTTGTTGGCTTGGCAGGGAAATATGGGGAGGATTTTCTCCACAGTGAGCAACAAGAACGTTTCTGAAGGGATTCTGAAGGGTGCCAATGCCGATTCTGCCCATAAACTCACAGTGTCACAGCGAGAAAACTACAGGCTGTATTGGAAAACTTCCTGACGCAGAGGTGGCAGAAGTGTCTGGTTGTCACACGTGTCAATTTTTATGTGTTTACAGTGTTTTATGGAGGAGCTGTGGCAAGTTAAAAAGACCCTTCACATACAGTTTAGAAGGGAAAAGGACAAGCTGAAATATAATGGGGAGCTTGTGGTGGGATTCTGCAGCCTAGTGGGATTTGAGTTAAAAAAAAACAAGTCCTATTCATAAATTATGATTCATAAGAGAGACGCTGAGTAAAGAAACTGCCTTTATTTTGAAAGGAAAAGTTTATGAGCGTAAGAGAATTTTCAAAATTTCCGGAAACCTTTGAGTGTGACATCCTAACAGTCTGTGGTCATTTGTTTAAAAAAATACCAAATGTAGCATTATCAAATATGCTATAATCTGACCTCTGACCCCTGTTGACCATTACAAACAATAATTTATCTTTTTCCCAATAACTTGGATTATAATGACTCTTTATTATGTTTTAACCTGAATCAGCATTCTTCCAAGGGTTCGGTCGTGCCCGAAGACTCCACAGGACTCTCCTTTAGTTATAATAAAACTCAAAGACTTCCTGATGTCTCCTTCTAAACGACACTACTTTAATCTACTGCTCAGAAATGTCTTTAATATGATTATGCATTTTCTTCCACAGTATTATGAATGTTTGATCCAGCTTCAGTATTATTACATATTTTACTTTGCTAAAAGGTTAAATCTAGGGATGTTCGATATTGGCTTTTTTACCGATATCCGATATTGTCTAACTCTTAATTTCCGATACCGATATAAACCGATACCGACGTAAGCGTGGTACCCCTCATAAAAAAATGGAAAAACTAAATAATTTTTAGTTAATCAACATCCCATACCTCCTATCATACATACATAAACTTTAAATATTATCTGTGCAAAATATGACAACTGCTTCAATTTCAAGTTAGGCAAGTAATGTCGCGGATCGATGATGTCATCAAAGGTTCGCTGATAGATGTTGCGTTCAAGGTTGGCTGGGAAATGCTGAATCCACAGGATTTAATGTAAGGTGTGCCAAATGAACACAAATATCTCAAAAACTATACATCAGATTTGTTATATTTTTACATTTTGAGAAAGAGGAGAATTATCTGAAGAGTTTGATGTGTAACATGTGCGTGGTATGTAAAGGTTATGTGTGTCATTACAAAAAACCGATACCGATATTTTCCGATATTACATTTTAATGCCAATATCGGACATCCCTAGTTAAATCAACATTATTTTTAATACTCCCTTCACTAAGGTGAACTATGGCTTTAAGGATTTGCGTCACGTGACTTAGTAAACTCTCCCTCATTGGTCCACATCTTACTAGGTCCCCTTTAACTGTGCTTCCGTCCAGAAGTGCGGTAGTTCTCCGTCCTCCCTACACGGAGACAGACCTTCTTAGCTGTTAACCTCTACACAGCTCAGCTATTTTCCTAAAGCTGCCGGTCCTCCCGTACGGGTAAAAGCCCCGTGGGGCCGATGAAACCCGCTTCCCTCTGAGGTCCGACACCTT
This sequence comes from Callopanchax toddi, assembly GCA_006937965.1. Classification (NCBI taxonomy): domain Eukaryota; kingdom Metazoa; phylum Chordata; class Actinopteri; order Cyprinodontiformes; family Nothobranchiidae; genus Callopanchax; species Callopanchax toddi. Next base: position 5,225,097 of record SSNR01000001.1, read on the forward strand.
CAGTCTGACGCTCTATCATGGGAATGCCAGCCTCCGATGCTCCCTGCTGGAAATGGGACTGCTAGCTCGTATCCCGGACATCGACGCGGCCCGAGGGGGCTCAACCTGCCCCTGGAGGAACCAGACGGTCGTCGGGGACTACCACCCTCAAACGATCGTCCATCCACACCGAGGTGATCCACGGAGCGGTCTCAGTCAGGTACCCAATCTGGTAAAGCTGAGGCCTACTTTGATAAGCGCTACACTCCACGTAACTTATTCAACCAGCCACTCCTCCATTTAATCCTTAATCTAAATTAGAACTCCCTAGTCTTAAACATCATGAGACTCAAGTCGTTAAAACTTCTTTTAAAGATCAACTAAGAACACCTAACATCGTGTTGACAAATGCTAAACACTGCTACCTCTTGCTTATCTGTTGTACTGTTGTCCGTCCTTTTTATAATAAACTTGTAAAGTCTATTCTGATTCAGACTTCCCTTTGTCAATATTAAAATACATGATCTACTCCCTGTAGCATCAGAATGAGCCTAGAGTTCCTGTGAACACGGTGAGTGAAAGCTTCAGAGATAATCCTCTGTGTCAGACTGACAAAACTTATTAGTGATTCTACAGAAGTGTGTGCAAATTATAAACTAAAAATAGAGTTTATAACGCTACACAAATCTAAGCTGTGATTGATTAAAAAAACATAAAAGGTATGAAAATACCATCTAAAGTTCAACTTTTTGTGACTCGTTGAGACTTTGATTGATGGTTTCACTGCCTAAACTAAAGGACTCCAGAGAACTGGGCTTTTTCAGTTTTTTTTAAATAAAATTTTCCTACACTATATGAAGCATGGCTACCAAGAGTCATAGCACACTATTCTCAGTTGAGCCACATATTTTGATGGATTTTTTATTTATTTTTTTTTTGCATGCTTTTTTCCTCCGAAGCTGCTGGAGGAGAAGTGACTCAAAAATTGTGACAGAAACAGAAAAAAAAAAACATAAATAGGTGAACACAGAGTGCTTCGGTGCTTTTGCACTGGCACCCTTGAAAATTGCACACAAACAATAAAAAATAAATAAAAACACACAGAGAGCACCATTCCAGTCAACTCTTCCAAATTAAAAACCCAGCCATGAAAAGCAAATCTCAAGCCCATCTAACAAAAGTGACAAAACCTCGAAGCATCCGGTGAAACAAACCGTGGCTGCCCTCCATGTTTATTTGATCACTTCTCTGCAGACGCGTTGATGTTCAGTCGACATGCATGTCGAACTCGCTGCAGATGTATGTAAGCTGTCTGACTGAGTAATGGTTTCAGATGCAGGCGTTGTGGTTTAGAGTCGAAAGGCTGTTGTTTTTTAACAAATGCACCAAGATTATTTCAAGCAGGTTTTTAGGTGACATTTTAATGCTTTGGTTTGTTGAAATTCACTATCCTACTTGTGTTCTTCAGTGTTAAATCCATACTCAGTAGCCAGGTAAACAAGCGAGGTCTCCTAGCTAGTTTACAGAAACACGTCTCGGTGAACTCACCCCTCCCGTCGGGTAAAATCCATACGCCAGCCTCCCGCCGACATGGGACCACGGTTTGTAAAGGTGACAAAGCAGAGTCTAACTCCAGCCGTAGAAACGTTCCCCCAGCTTTTCCTCTTTTCACCTCCAAACGTTTGTAGTTTTCTGCTAGCTGGAAAGGTGTTTTTTTGGGGGGACTCTGGTATTTTTATCTTAAAATGGAATCACCCGCCGGCTCTCTGTCCTACTTCTACTTTCATTTTCACTTCCGGGATGTTCTGCCCCAAAATGTGTCCGGGCGGATTAATGCCAATCCAAGCAGTGAGGAAATGCGGCAGACAGACAGCTGGATCCGGTCCGAACGATAAGATTGGCTGAAGTTTTTAGAGAACTGCGGGACAATCACTTTATTGATTTCTTTCGGGTTTTTTTTTATCTCCACAATATATTTAATTACATTAGAACGTTGTTAAGAGGCTTTTAAAAAAACGTTAAAAGCTACATTGTTTACCTGGATACTGAGTATGGCTTTAAGCACAGAGAATGAAATCCATTTATTGACGTAGATTTGTGCTTCAATCCAGTCCTAACCCTTAGTGCTCTACTCCCAGTTCTGTTGGGATGAAGAGTTCCTCTTTCCGTACTCGTGAGTGTTCGTCACCCCCTGCCCTCTTATTAATGCACTTTGCAGTCTCCTTTGCTGAAGGTGAGTCGGTTACACAGTAAAACCCTGGAAGTTGGAGCTGGAAGTATGACAGAGGTGCCAGAGGATGATTGGATTTTAATGCTCCTGACAAAACCCTCTCAGCTGAAAGATCAGCCACAATCCTTTTGTCAGCATTGCTAAGCTGCTGCAATGATCACAACTGGAATGTGAGTCGGTGGGACTGCAGGACTTACTTTTAAACCTCTCTGCTTTTTATCAGGAACTCGAGCCTGTGTGACTTACCTTTCTCTTACCAATCACGGACACTTTATTTGTGTGCAGCAGACACGGCCAGCAGCACGAATCTGCAGGGAAAAAAGGTCAGGCTGCAGTTTAAGCTCATTTTAGCTGAGAAGGTTTCGTTTTGTTTGATTTTAAGAAAAGAGAAACTAGCTCGATTTGAAGAAAAAGAACTAATGTGTCTGTAAACCATCTATATCTTCTTCTTTGTCCTTTTTTTCACTTCCTACTAACCAGATGGCAGTCAGATTTCAGACACAGGGTTCTGGAAGACAATCAAGGAACAAGATTGCTTTTTTAGGAAGGGGGATTGGTTTAAGTAGATGTCAAATTACAGGCCTTTCCACACACACACACACAAACAGGTGCATGTTCTCGTGACTGCCTGTCTGTGTTCCGGTGCGTTTAGGCGTGTCCGTGTTTTTAAGTGCCGGTGGCGCTCGCTGTGAGGCGATGAGGTCATGTACAGAAATCTGTCTCGGAGCACCTCGGATGGAGGTCAACCACACAAACTCCACCGCCCAGGTTGATACAGCGTCTCATGAATGTTTGATTGGTCTATTATCCGAGCGAGGCGGGGGACTTTTCATCCCCTCGCTTTTGGAATTCAAATATTCCTTCTTGTCTGACATTTCCTCCCTCAAACCCCCCAGTTCTGCTCCCTCTCGGTGCCGGGCTTCATCTGCAATGCTGTCATCTCTCTCTGCAGGACAATCGTACAGAAATCACGGGGTTTTTTTAGACCGGTACAAGTGCAAGCACAACATGGTTTCAGGTGGGTGGAACTGGGGAATTGATACTCAGTCATTCCGACATTCCTCTTCCTCCACTGCAGCGAGGATAAAAATCTGGCCATCCATCTTGTTGTCTCACCCATGTCAGCTCGTGGTAACGAACGTGGGTACCTGGCAGTCAGAGAAAACAAGAACAAAGCAGAAACATTACTTTAATCTGTCGCTGCTGTTAATTCCTACCTCTGCTATCATGCAGGAGGCAAAGCTTTGTGCATCTCAGCCTCCCCCCTTATGAACAATCCATCACTGTTAGTGCGGCTCTCCAGAGTGTGCTTGCACCTTTCTTTTTTTTTCCACCTGCTCTCTACTATGCCTTGCTTTCAAAAGATGAGAGGACTGTAAAACATTGTATTCAACACTCGACGCGGCATCATCCTCCCGTCTGGAATAACACACACGTGAGCGGGAACGTGACGGGAATGCTGTCTTTTATTTCCGTCCAAATCGTTTAATGGACTTTTAATATTTTTTGCTCAAAGTGTGCCGTTTTTGACTCCTGCCATCAGGCCTCGTCTGTGATCACAAAGGAAAACGACATGACCTGTAATGATCTGTAAAACTAATGACGTCTGTGTGAAATTAGTCAACTCCAAAGCAAACTGTTGTACATGAAGCCCCATCAAGCGTGATATTAAAATGTCCACTTCTTAACATCTTTTCGCCCAAGCTCTGTTAGAGCCCGGCCCGTTGGCTCCGGCGTGATAGAAACCTGAAGCTAATGACTCAAGCAGACGGCTGTGGGCATTAGACAACTTCATTTATGAAATAGTCAACCTCCCGTGTAGCGATACATTCACATTACGCCGCCTCACTTGAGAGACGCGCTGCTGTCACAGACACTGAGCAATGCTGATGTCCCTTCCTACCTGCATTCATCTTACTCCCAGGAGGTAATGGTCTTCTCAGGTCATTTGCGCATTAGGGTCCCGATCATTCATCTCACCCACCTGCAATCCTGCAAACTGCTGGTTGTCTGCAACACATGGAGGGAGGTTGAGAGGACAAGACTGTCTGAATCATTCATGTGCACTGTATATAGATCCGAGTGTTGCAGAGGACTATTTATGAATGAGCAATAAGTGATTTTTGTTTATATGCCAGTTTGTGTCTCATTTATTGCTTTTTCATGAAGGAACCTACATTTCTTCCATCAGCTGTAATCTAGTTTTTTTGGTCTGATCAATTTGTTCTTCAGATTTTCTGGATTAAAAAAAAATTATTTGGCTTTGGCTGTTTTTTTTTAAAGTATTTTCTTTTTAAAACCCTTATTTCTAGTCCATTTTTTGTAGATCTGCTCATAACGGCATATTGTGTAGTGTATGATTAGAAAAACGAGACAAAAACAAGAACAAGTGAATGGATAGAACATCTGCAGCAGATGAACAGTATTTGAAAGCATCTTTGAGAAGAAAATCCTGAAAAGACCTGAGGATGCTTCCTCCTTTAATGTATTATCTTCCACAGCGGTTGGGTCAGGAGCCCACAGTGGGTTATGAAGCACCAATTCTGGGGTCCTGAGATGATTTTCAAAGTCAAAGAAAACTTTAAAACAGGGGGGTCCAAACTTTTCAACATGAGCGCCAAAATCACCAAGTGTCAAGTCCTCCAGAGCCACAAAAGTTAGAATATTTCTTAAAAGAAACGAGCAAAAAATATTTTGTTCTGCTCAAAAATTCATTATAAATGCAACATTTTAATGAACAGTCTTTGTCAATACGACACAGGGATCTCGTATGTTTGACTCAATAATAAAAAGCATCAGATTCACTGGATCTGATTGGTCGACTGTTTTTAGGTTTCTACATTTAGTTCCATCCTCAGCACCAAGACCAGGATCTGGGTCTTTCTCCAGTCCTGTAGCTGGATTTAGTCAGGCTTTATGAACAGAGCTCACAAGTCTGCGTTTTGGTCAAAGTCAGTGAGGATCTGTGGTTCTTTTTACCAGGAAATAAAGTCGGAAATCTCAATATCTCTTGAATTATCTAAAAAAAATTTTTTTTAAATAAAAAATTGAATATTTTCATTGAATAGAAAATTTTGGATTTAAAAAGATTTTAATTTACTTGGATTTTTTGTTTGTTGGGTTTTATGTTAGTAAAAATCTAAAAATGTCATAAAGCGTCTCTCTGCATCAAAATCCTGCAGGAAAACTAAATGATATAACTTTTAAAATGCAGCTGAGGGCCACACCAGTGGGGATGGCCATGATTCAACTGTTTGGAGGGGTGAAGCCAGCAGAACGAACAGTAATGAACAATAAGGCAGTGGAGAAAACATGGCTACTGCCTGACAAACAACTTCTAATCTTATCTGTGCCCTTGAACACAAACCCCCACTACAGAATGAATGGAGCAGCTCCCTCCTTTCTACATTCTCCTCCTGTCTTCTCCTTCACCCCTGCTGGGGGGGGGGGGCAGGCGTGCAGCTGCGTCAGCACTGAAGTCTGTGCCTGCTGGCAGGGTTCCTGGCCCCGCCCACCTTCCCCGATGTGTTTTTTAACTGTGGACTGTCAGTGTATTGTCTCCTGTATGCAGAGGTTTCTTCCTCATCCTTCCTTGTCGTTAGCCCTTTTCTTACCTGCTCCCATTTTTCCCCCTTTTATTGTTTTGCCCAAATATTGTATTGAAGTTTTCCCCAATATTTCTGTCCAAGTCTCATCATTTACAATGTAGCTCCCCTGTATGCCCAAATCTGTTTTGTATTTTATTTTCAGTGTTTTCTCCGTTTTGTTCTTTTGTTTGTGTTGTGACGCGCTTTGTGACGTATATCTGTGAAAGGCGCTATATAAATAAACTTTACTTACTTACACACAAAATCACTCTGAGGGCCGCATTTGGCCCCCGGGACACGCCTGATTTAAAATATTCCTAATTGAGCATATTCACTACATTTGATAATAAAGTTAAATAATAATGGCTCTAAATGGAGTTTTACTGATCTCCTGTATATCCAGATTAAAGCTCTTTAGAAATCGCCTTGTTGTTGCTAGAATGTAATTTGATGTGTCTAAAGCAGTGGAAACAAATGGTGTCTTTGCAACAGGCTGCTGTAACAAAGAGATTTAAGATCACATTTTCTATTGGTATTTTGTCAAGTTGTTGTTGTGCTTCATCTATAAAGTTGCTCTGCTAAACACAACTCACCTCTCTTCTTCTGAGAATAATACTGGACTGAAAATGAGTGAAAAAACAGCCAAAGTCTAAATAAAAACCCTCAGAAAACCTAAAAGCGATCGATTAGGATCAGTTTGAAGGATTACAAGAACATCCTGGCTCCTTAAACAGCAGAATATCAAACACAGTGATTTGTTTGTGGCTGCTGCTGGTGGTAACAGAGCCAGGTGAGTTAGTTTTACCCTGAGAACAAACACGTCTGACTTTCTAATAGAGGACAGGCACATTAACACGATGGGATGCTCCGGTCCCATCTGACGTGTTTGCTCTTATTGAACACAGCCTGCGAGCTCTAAGGTGCAAAATCAGATCAGTGCTGCGCCCGATTTCCAAAGAGCTCTTGATTCTTTTCTTTAATCTCTGCGTGTTTTCATGCCATGAGTGCATTTAATATTAAATGTGTGTGGGGGATAAAACAAAAGAACAAAACACATCAGTGGTTGTTGCTGAGGTCCACAATCTTTAAGTCAGCGACACGCCACTTCCCTCGCCTCTTCGCCTGACATGACACTACTCCCTGTATCGTACACAAGCTGTTTGGCCAGCAGAGGTCACGGAGGATGTGTAGCGCATTTGGTCGCAACGTGAAGGCATTAGCCGCTGCCAGCAGGTGTGTAATTATATATGAAACAAGGTTTTAGAAGAGGAACGCCACGGTGGCGTGAAGAAAGTAGGCCAACGGTCTTCAGAGGAGTCCTATTTATTCCTCACCCACTTCAAATATATGACTTTTTGTTTGAAGTTGTAAAATATTCCAAGGACAGTGGGACTATTTTAAGACCATTAAACAAACATAACAGCTTAACGCGCTAAAGCAGGCTGAGAGAGAAATCTTTGTGTGTTTCTGCTCCATGTGCTCACTTTTCTGTGTGTGTGTGTGTGTGTGTGTGTGTGTGTGTGTGTGTGTGTGTGTGTGTGTGTGTGTGTTTCAGGTACGGTGACATGGTGCCAAAGACGATTGTGGGGAAGGTGTTTGGGTCCATATGCTCTCTGAGTGGGGTGCTGGTCATCGCCTTGCCTGTCCCTGTCATCGTGTCAAACTTCAGCCGGATCTACCACCAAAGCCAGCGGGCGGAGAAGCGGCGAGCTCAGAGGGTACCGACCCCCCCCCCCCCCCCCCCCCCCCCCCCCCCCCCCCCTCCTCCCCCCCCTTCCTCTCTGTCTTTTTTTTATCTCTCTATTTTGCTTCCCTCTGCCCTTTTTCCTCTGCCCCTGTCTTATCCACACACAACAGAGTGACAGGGCAAACACTATCTTCCAGAATATTAATCTTTTATTGTGCATGTGTGTGTGTGTGTGTGTGTGTGTGTGTGATGGGCTAAACTTGCTTGAGCATATTTTAGTGGGAGACAGAAATAACAGGATAACTGAACAAATGCTCCTCAGATTATTGTGTCAGCAGCTTTTTAATAGCGAAACCTGTATTTGTTGACTTTTTTTTTTTCCTTGCTAAGGCAGAGTTTTCATAATTTAACTTCTTTCTGTTAAATACTGTGGATGCCAAAAAGAGAGAGAGAGAGAGAGAGAGACGGAGCCAATTAGTGTGACAGAGGAAGCGTCAGGGGCTAAAACAGAGGTCTGTTTGTTCAAACAGAAAACTCGCCTTGCTAGAATCCGTGCTGCGAAGATTCGGGGCACTAATGCCTATATGCGCTACAAACAAAACGGGCTCCTGATCGACTCGCTGGAGGAGGTAACGGCGCCAAGCGGCGGCAGCATGGAGGGGGGGGGGGGTGACTGACCTGGGCTTCGCTGAGGCTTGCATGCTGCTTTGCTTTGGGGAAGGGGAGGGAGGGCCATCCTAATTCTGAAAAGTGTGGGTGGTGGTTTGGTGCTCTCTACATCACACCTCTTCGGCTGCAGCATCGACATGCTTCGTCAACACGCCGCAGGAGGACTGGGGCGACACACACTCACGCTCATGACCCGGCTCTGCATGTCCTCAACAGGGTTTGGAGGACCGATAGCGGAGAGTAGATCGTCCATGGAAGCTGCCTGCATCTCCTCTAAACTCTGTGTTTGATCTGCTGGTGTGTGTGTGTGTGCGTGTGTGTGTGGTTTCCGGAGCATCCAGGTTGTCGTGCAGACTAATCCAACATGCCTTCCATCCCAGCACGGTGCAGAACCTCATCCAGTGTGGTGTTGTGATGGTTGCAGTCTGTCGGATCTGTGTCCGGGTTCGCCACCTGCTGTTCCTCTCACTCGACCTCATAGCTTGAATTTGACTCT